>PITA01006626.1:0-98422 GCA_004023965.1 Spilogale gracilis
GGGTTTTTTGTTTTGTTTTGTTTAGTGGGGGATTATTATTGTTGTTGAAACCCCGGAATGAACACCTAATTTATTTTTAAAAAGAAATGAAGAGGGGGCACCTGGGCAATTCAGTTAAGGATCTGCCTTCAGCTCAGGTCATGATCCTAGGCTTCCAAGATTGAGCCCCACATCTATCTCCCTACTCAGTGGGAAGCCTCCTTCTCTGTCTCCCTCTGCCACTCGCCCTGTTTGTGTGCTCCCTCTCTCTCTCTTTCTGTTCAATAAATGAATACAATCTTTTTTTAAAAAAGAAATGAATGGGATTTTGTGTATGGGGCAGAGCAGGAAAGATTTGAGAGAAGAGGAGGAGGAGGGGGAAGATACAGGTGCTGTCGTGGGAAACTGGAGCCCATGGTGAAGTGCAAAGGTCAGACATTCTCCACTCGGTGGCTTAAGGTCTTTTAAGGATTCAAAACCCAATATTCACTTTTAGATTGTTTGCATTGCAGGGATATGAATGCTTGTTGTCACCCCAAACCTTCTAAAGTGTCTGCTACCCATAGGACTGGCTTCTCTGTTTAACCAAAAGGGAAACTAGAGAAAGGGACTGAGCACCAAAACCAGGGCACAGATAAGTAGGCAGAATGGCAGTGAAAATGGAATGAGATGACTAGGAGCAGGACTTCAGAGATGGAAAGGATCAGGAAGATTTAAAATCTCTGACAGTCATGGGAATCTTGGGAAGCCATTAGTATCCCATGGAATGTGAGACAGTAAGTTTATCAACTGCATTTAATGTCAGAGGACAGAGTGACTTTCACTGACATCTGGAGTATGTAAGTTATCTTATTGGATCCTCAGAGCAACCTTATGAGTTATTTCTTCATTAATTCAACAAACGTGTTAAATATTTACCTATAGTACTATTCACTAAGTCTTTGTCACTATTCTTAGGCACTTGGAGTCTAATAAGGGGGACATTACAATATAAGGTCAGGGATGTATACACTGGACCAATGAAGACATGGAGAATGAGCAGCTAGCTCCCCTGCGCTGGGAGAAGGTAGACATCTACACAAGAAGATGACTCAGGCTGAACTGAACTCTGCAAAATATAAGGAAGTTTGCTTAGTGGGTAAAAGGGGCAGAGGTCAGGGAGTACTAGAAAGGGAGAGCAGCATATGGGAAAGCACAGAAGCAAAACCCATGACACACTAGTCATCTTCAGAGATTAGGTTTCAAGGAGGACAGATGGGGCGTGCTAGGCAGGGCCTCTCATGGTGTGAATAGGGGCCCTGTCTAGGTTTGGGTCATCCCAAATCAGCCTGTTAATACCTAACACCTCCATTCCACAAAAGAAATACTGCTTTGCTCAGTGGGAAAGCTCCATGAACCAGGCCATCCTGTTGGAATGAGTGCTGGGTCATGACGTCTCAGGATAGCCCCTAGCAGGAGTTTGGAGCATTTTTGGGCATTTGGGATAACACATGTGTTGGGATAGAGCATCAGAGATCTCCTTGAAGGGCCCAGACAGGAGCCTGCTTTCACATGCATGCTGTTCAGATCCTGGTTTGGACACAGGTGCCCCACTGCTCATGCTGGTGGGGAGGAAAATTAAGATGGTTTGAGCAAGTTACTCCAACATAGAAAGATGCTCTGGCAGCCTTGGGAGGAGGTCAGACTAGGAAGAGAGAAGTTAGTGATGAGGCCACTAAGGAATATAGTCAAGAAATGAAGGGAGGGTTAAGGAACCAAGGCCCTGTCTGTATGGACAGAGGGGAGTGGATGCATTTGAGGATATTATGAAGTAGGATTTCTACAACATGATAATGACTACAGTGGAAAGGGAGGAGGCTTAAATAAGGCCCATAGATGGTTGGATGGACAGACACACCATTCACCCAAACCCAGAACACAGGAGCAGCAGGTTTGGGGCAGGGTAAGGAGGAGAAAGAGGAGCTGTATTTGGAATATGTTGAGTATGAGATACTAATGAGTCATAAATTGGTATCACATGGCAGACGAGAGGAATTCTCTAAGCCTTAGGGCTAGAAATGTCACTTTTTACCACTCTCTTGTGTCCTTAACTAAGCTACCTGATCTCTCCAATTCTTTATAAAAAAAGAAAATAGTAGTATAATTTTGATGGCTCACAGCACGGTGCCTGGTACATATTAAGTGTTACGTAGTGAAGGAGATGAAGAAAAACGAAGAGGAGGGAGTGTCTAGAGATCATCAGAGAAGTCAGGGTTATAAGTGTGAGTCTGGAAACTTTGGGAGAGGTCGTTGAACCCGAAGGTCTAAATGTTACCGTGGAAGGGACTTACACAGAGTGTGGACGTCAGAGGTTGGAATCATTAGCTTTAAGGGTAAACTGCCCAAGATCATTGTGCAGGGGAAAGACTAAAGCAGAATGAGTCCAGGTCTCTGTCACCCCAAAACCCATATTCTTTCCCCACCTCATGCTGGCTCTTAACATATTTTTGAAAAAGGAAAATGACTTAATAGGGAAAGGAGTAAGGGTTCCCTGAAGACCAGGGAAAGAGGCGTACCCACCGAAAGCCCACTGTTTCGAGGTGTAACAAGGCAGCTTCGGTGTGTACCAGTGTGGGGGCCCAAACCAAGTGCCACGTTTTACAAGTGGGAAGGGCTTCAGGATTCGTGGAGCTTGACGTTTATACAGTGTGGATGTCATTTCATCTTGAGTTTCCTAGGAAAGCAGAGCCCGAGGTAAATACATGTGTGTGCAGGTTCTTTGGGAGATAATCCCAGGAGGCAGGAATTGGAGACTGAGAACATGAAGGGGGAGAATACAGAAGTGTGTGTTATGGGGGTCACAGCCAGAGACAGCTGGGCTCTATCCCACCTGGAACCTTCTGAGGAGCTGGAGAAGGTGGGTCACAATCAGCTGAGAGAAGTTACGGTCCTCTAGTGTCTATACTGGTCATGGTGTTACCCTGGGACATTAACTTCTCCACCCTTTAGGGTGCTCACATGTGTTTGAATAGGGGGGTCCTTTTCTACCTGCAGTGATGAAGTGCCCAGGCAGAAGGCAAAAGAGCCATGGTGTGTGTCTGAGGCCCGGATGTTCTGGGCAAGGGGAACCTTGAAGTGTGTGTGGAACACTCCGTCCTCAGCAGCCATGATGGCAATCAGACTGTGTAAGCCCGGGGCAGCGGAGATCTGGCATGCAGTCTGTTCCTTGCCCTCCTCAGGTCCTCTTGTGTCTCATGTGAAGTTGGCTCATTCTGTCAGCAGAATTTTGAGGTGGTGGCCACCCACAGTTTCTAGAAAAGATAGTACCCTGCAGCTAGGGGAACAAGTTTTGGTCCCACTGTCATGACTGGTCCTAAGCTACAACTGACATTCATCCTTTTCCTCCTCTGACATGTGTTATCAACTCCCCTTGCTTTCAGTCAGAACTTCAGTTATTTGCTTCTCTAGGGGACCCAGGTCTTCATTCCCAAGGGGTGTAAACTCCTTTCCCTTGGAGGCTATGACTGTTGCCCATTCGTGTTTTCCATGAGGCACGGGAGCACCAAGGAATGCCCTAGGGACTCACCGGAGCACCATATGTATTTCTTTCTTCCTCTTATGTAGCAGCAACTCTAGCTTCTTATAATTAAGATCTGCTTTTTGGCCTCACAATCTACCAGCAGGAATAGTAGATCTTATCAGATTGGGGAGAACCCTTACCGTTCCCTGTCTGGGAACCAGGAACTCCAAGGCCAAAGAACCAGGATTTGCAGGGACTCAAAGCACACATCCCGCAAGTAGGAGTGCTAGCGGGAGGGACCACAATGACATCGAGTGCTTGGTTCCGAAGCCTTTAAGGGCACAGAACTACATATCAGCGGTAGGTTCCAGGCATACTGTGTGGTTTAGAGCAGCACTCCAACCTCAGAGAGCGCTGCCCCTAAGCTGGGGCCACAGGCTGTCCCCACTGCTGCTTCCAGGCAATGTTCTGTATGTCCTGCCAGTGGGTCAGAGCCACGAGTCCATTCTCCTATCTGTGTTGCCATAAAATATGTCCCTAGGTCTGACAGTGTTATGTGGGATCCTGGGTCAGCAAACCTGCATTTCCCCAGCCTTCAGAGAGTGATGCTGGCAGATTTGCTTCAGATCAGAAAGACAAACCCTTATCCAGAGTAGGTGTCAGGTCCAGAAAGGACAAAGCGTTTCTCCTTCCAAGGTAAAGATGCAGCGTAATCCACTTGCCACAGGAGGTCAAGGTGTCTTCTTATCATGTGACATCCCACAGAGACCTCAGCAGTGGGTTCTCAGCCCCTGACACTCGGTAGAAGCAACAGCCAGACCAGCCTTGATGAGGAGGAGCTCAGGCAGTGGGACCCAGGCACGGCCTCCAGCATCGGAGTCACCCCAGGACTGAAAGCAGGAGATGGGCAGAAAATGACGTCAGCATGACGGCTGCCTACTGTGGCCAGGGCTGACATCACATGGGAAGGATCAGATAGGGAACTTCTTTAAGATCAAGGAATGAAAACGTATCTTCTGACAAGTAAAAATAAAAACAGCCACTTGAACACATTGAGAGATGCTGGAAAGGTCTTCAAGAGTGGAAGATGCTGATGAAGATGTTGGGATGGGCATAGGGTGTGGCGGAAGGAGGGCTTCCCCTTCGGGTTCAGGTGCTTATTAAGCTTCAAGGATCCCATCTGGAAAAGCCTTTGGAAGAAGCTGTAGGAACCTGGAAAGATGCCAGGCTTGCTTGTTGCTCTGGAGGTTGCTAGTGCTTTCCTGGCTTAGCATCAGAGGCTATCAAAGGTAGGTGGGGCTGCAGGGATAGCCTCATCTAATCCCTGTTTTACAGATGAGGATCCTGAGACCTGGCATTCACAAGGGCAGCCCAAGGTCACTTGGGCAGTTATTGAGAGGCAGACTAGCGCACTGAGGCTTAAGGTTAAAGTTGGGGATCTTGAGTCACAGTTTCTTGGTAGACCCCACTTAAATTTTTAAATTTGAATATAAGCATGTGCTCAGCAAAAGCCTGGCCTGCATTCCTGCCACAGCATAAAGGAGGAAGGGAAAGGAACACGTAGGCAGATTTTATACTGTGGTTACTTGATGCCTTCCTCACTTCTCTACCCTGTGCCCTGAGGGGGTCTAACTAGACTGTGCTTTTGCTGGGCATCTGTTGCTGTGCTCCTCTTGTAAAAATTGTGTAAGATGATTTGGGTTTTTGTTTTTGCTAAAGATGATGTTTTTGTTGTTTACATGCTGTGAGGTCCTAAAACTGTCTTTTCTTCTACCTTCTGCCTTCTTTTAAAATTCTAGAAATTAACCTATTTTCCATCTAAGATAGACTGATCTCTCAATCTGTTTGCCCATCCATTCATCCATCCATCCATCCATTTCTCTCCCTCCTTCTCCCCCTCTTTCTCTCCCTCTCTCTCTCTCTCTTCCAACTCCTCTCTCTCTCTCTCTCTCTCTCTCTCTCTCTTTCAGTTAAACATGTATAAAAGAGTATGGCTCAAAGGGAAGGGACCCTTCCTGAAACAGGTGAATGTTCTCTAATGAGGACCACCTGCTCAGAGGCACGTTCTGTTCCCTCGCTATTGAAATAAGGCAGGGTGTCAGGAATGAGGCAGTTCTTTGGCCATCGCTCATCTGGCGAGACAAAATTCCTCCCTTCATCCCTCCGGGAGACTTCTTTCTCCCAGCTCCTTTCCACTGCTGACTATAACCTGGTAGAGCCCAACACATTGTCATTCTAATTTTGGGTAGTCCAAGCTGAGGGAGCAGGAGCCAAGGAGTTCCAGAGACAAAAGACACCAAGACAGAGGAAGCAAGCAGGAATCTTGTGGGTGTTTTTTTCAACAAGGAGCAAAAAAGCATGAGGGACATGGTAAAAATAGCCTGTAAATCAATGGTCAGCTCTCTTCTTCGGCAGACACCTCCATACTCTGTGTAGGAGCCCACTGCACCTTGTACTTCTTTGTGAAGAAGAAGTATGATCCTGGTAACTATGTGTTAGAGGTTGGCATGGGTTCAGCCTCACACAGTAGGTGCTCGGTAAGTGTTGTGTTGACTAACTGACTCACTGATGGAATGAATGAATGAAGTCACTTTATTCAAGGGCCACATCCTAGCCTAAGACCCTCCTTCTCTCCCTATTCCCCATCCTCACTCTCAGAGATCTTGAAGAAGCCATCTGGGAGGGAAGCTTCAGGAAGGGATGTCAGCTAGCATTGGAAGCCTGTCATCTTCCCAGTTCCTCCTCTCCAGGGCTCACTCTCACTCTGCTCCTCCCCTGCTTCCTTCTTCCCTCCCTCCCTTCATCTCCCTCTCTCTGGAGGCCCCAGACTCAAACTGCTGGCAAGTCTCTTCAAACAGGATTGAAATTGCTTTAAATATTAGAGGATTAGGGGAAGACAAACAGACCTGGGGAAGGTCTGTGTTTGGGGGATTAGGATTAGATCTCCTCTGCTGTCCAAGCATTAGCAGAGGCCTTGCTGCCTACCTCCAACCCTGTCCTCTGGAGCCTGGGCAGCTCAGGGTTAGGCCTCCAGGGCAGCCCACATCCTTGGGCTGATCTCTCTGCAGAGCTCCACATTGAGAACTCTCAGTGCAAGTCCCAGCCATGGATGCATGCTGCTTCTCTCCCCGAGTCCTGCTGTCTAGGCAACTAGCACCAATTGAGTTAGCATGAAATAAACCCTATTTTCCACCACTGTCTGTAACCTTAGGCAGTGGTACTCACTGACCATACAGGGGCTGGGTACTCTGCTTTGAACTACATATTGGTAATGAGGAAAGAGAAGCCCTGTGACCAGGCAACAACAGGTAAATCCAATATAAGACAGGAGTGTGGGTGCACACATTCATGTCTGCTTGCTTAACTAAGCAGTCAAATGTATCATGCCTCATGTCATGGCTAAAGCTCCCTATTGGTTATCACTGAATATTTACCAAAGTAGATTTTATTACTAATTATAGTCTTCCAGTCTTAGAATTTGAATAGACCAGAGAGGCAGACCTCCCCTAGAGCATCCCTGGTGGGTTCTTACCCACTCTCTTCTGGAACCTCCTGAGTGACAGGGAGCAAGTTGGTCCATTTCATGGCTGTTCAGTCTGAAATGTTAGAAAATCTCTGGTATTGAAAATGTGCCTCTTTTTAGCAGTAGATGTAATTCTACTCCTCAAATTAAATATACAGATAGAAATCTCAACTTGGAATTTGAAGTGCAGAGAAACATATTTCTTTGTCTTCATATTCCTTAAACAGAACACAAAAAGAATTCATCATAAATTTAGAAGTCATTACATTTAGCTACATTAACATTATGAATATGATCATCCAAAAAGTCCATTAAGATGTGAAATGTAAACCACGGACTGGGGTAATATGGTTGATACACTCTTATCGTCTAAGAAAGCCCTCCAATTCATCCTGTATCAGAAACTCCTCCAAACAATGCAAGAAAAATATACAACCCAATAAAAGATGTGATCAAAAGACTGGATCAGTCCTATAAAAGGCCAGTAAGCAGGGGAAAGGTGCTCAGCCTCATTAATAACCAAGTAAATTCAGATGAAAACTACATGGGACTATCGCTACATACATGTCATGTCAGCAGGGAATGTGAATGTGACAAGAGCAAGAAAGCCAGAACATGAGGTACAGTGTTATCATTGCTGGTGGGATCACAAATTGAAACTAGCAGGGTGAAAAACACTGTTCAGGGTGGTCTGATTAGGAAATTCCCCAGACATCCCCTTCCTGGTCCTATATCCCCTGGGAGCACCTATGCACCAGGATGCACAAATGAGGCTGTTGACAGCAGCATTATCAGCATCGTGGCTCCAGATTGGAAACAGCCCAGATATTCACTGGCATTTGGTTGGATTAATAACTTATTGTATATTTATGCAAGAGAAGTAACATACACAGCAAAACCGACAGGCCATAATTACAAGCAACTGCATGGATGAATCCTAAAACAAAAACGAAAACACAAGGTTGAGCAGAACATGTCAGTATATCACACATCTCCATGTATATAAACCTCAGAAATAGGCAAAGTAAACTATTTGGTTCTGAGTACATATGTAGGTCATCAGCTACAAACAAAATAAAAAAAAAAGATTGCTATGGAAGACAGAGCTCTGAGGACCTTGGTTTCCTCTGGGGGCAGGAAGCAGGGGTGATTGTGAAGAAGCCAGAAGTTGGGGTGCTGGAAGGAGGTAGCGGGCGGTGTTCTAGATTTCCACCTGCCTGGTGGACGCACTAGTCTGTTTTCATGGTTGGTTAAACTACATGTTTACTCTCCATACTTTGATACAGGTATATTAAACGTCACAATGTAAAAAATGATTTTAAGAAGATAATTCTAATTTAAGGGCACCTGGGTGACCTAGTCTGTTAAGCATCTGACTCTTGATTTCAGTTCAGGTCAGGATCCCAGGGCTGTGAGATCAAGCCCCATTTCGAGTTCTGCACTGAGCATGGAGCCTCGTTAAGATTCTGTCTCTCCCAGGGCTCTGTTGGTGAAGTACCTGCCTTCGCCTCAGGTCATGATCTCAGGGTCCTGGGATCAAACCCTGCATCAGGCTCTCTACTTAGTGGGGAGTCTTCATCTTCTTCACCCTCTGTGCACTCTCCCTCTCTCTCAAATAAATAAATTTAAAAAGATTCTCTCCCTCTCCCTCTACCCCTTCCCTCACTGCTTGTGCACTCTCTTTCTCTTAAAAAAAAATAGGTAATTCTAATTTTAACAGCTGTAATCCCACTGAAATATTCCCTTTTCCAGGCCAAACATCATTAGTTCCTTCAATAAATGTGATCTGAAAGCTTCTGCCACCCTAGAGACCCTATTATTTCTATCTATGTATGTATATCTCTATCTGCTTCCCGATTTCTCTATCATTCAACCATTTATACAATGACTGTTACCTTCATTAGGGGCAACAGAAGGTGGCAGAGGTGGGGGAAACCCAACCAAGAGCAAGTCCAAGTCCAATTTGTACTTGATAAGGTTCAAACAAGGACAGATGCCATCAATGAAATAAACAAACCATTAAGTAATAAACCATTAAATACACAAACCGTTAGGATGAGAACAGAAGTGTCTACACATTCATAATTTCTTAATTTCTTATCCTTGATGATAATTAGTCCACTGACAGACATTAGTTGGGGTAAGCTGCAAACAGGTGCCAACAGCCAAAGCAACTGCAGAGACACGGCCTGCCAGAAGAGGCTGCCCAGGCCTGGAGGAAGAGTGCCATCTTGTCATCTCACCAGATGTGGCCACTGTCTTCCTTGGAGGCACTGCTTTTCCACCACGGGGAATGAAATCTAGCTCCTGATCTTTCCTTGAAGAGGGGTCTGGCTGGGCCTCGAGGCACACCTCTGGTGCCAAGACCACATGCACCTACAGAGACTTCCCAGCCAGGCCTTAATTAGGGGGAGCCAGTCATGTTGTCCCCTTCTTTCTAGCTGAATGCCCCAGGGAAAGCATCAAGCTTGAGGGAAAGCAGGTCTGGCTGGGTCACTTGCAAATGTTAATTAGCAGCACCTGCCTGGCGGTGCATAGTGAGAGAGATGCAAAGGGCCCAGGAGAGACTCAGCTGCAGACAGCCCCTGGGAGAGGGAGCTGAAATGCAAAGCCCCCATCCCCCACCAGCTCTCTGGCAATGGAGGCAGAGACACCTGTGTCTCATCAATGACAACGTCTGTGTACCTGAAGCTTATTTACCATTATTATGACATCAGACTCTCCAGTGTTCACCATGCACGTAGCTCCCCTGGGGCCAGGGCTTATCAGCAGGTGTGCCTGAAGTCAGATCGGGGAGAAGGTCTCTCCACCTTGCTCTCTTGGGGGGCTAAGTCCCTTGACACTGGCTGTGGGCCCTGCCTAGGAAATGCCTTCTGAATGGTTCTGATGGAAGTGTAAATGGATATAGGCCAGTTGGGAAATTTAACTCTGCTTTTCAGTGAAACGCATAGAGCGTGTTGTTGCATATTTTCAATTGAGAAGGTGCATCTCAAGTGGGAAAAATAAGGTGTCTCTTGGGATTTCAGTGCCTTCTTACAAATCTAAGGCAGTGCATTGGTACAGGCACGGAGATTCAAATCAAGGCCCTCCAAGCCCTGAGCAGCCTCTTTCTCCAGATTGCCCCCTTCCTCCTCCTACCTCTGCCCTCTCCTTGAGAAGTGCTTTTGGAGACAGGCATATGCCAAGATGGGAGGTCTTGGGAGATGGGTGGTTTGCTCTGAGGATGACATGGGGTGGGGAGGGCGTCTACCTACACTAACGGGGGCCAGAAATCTACACTGCATCATGGGGCTGAGCCCATCATGCCAGGGACTCAGGAATCGTGTTTAGAGGCAGTATTTATTTCTTCGGTCAATGTCGACCGTGTTTGGGCTATGGCCTTAATCCCCCAGACTGGTTTTTGTTTTTTTGTTTTTTTGGTTTTTTTTAAGATTTTATTTATTTATTTGACAGAGAGAAACAGCTAGAGAGGAAACACAAGCAGGGGGGTTGAGAGAGGGAGAGCAGGCTTCTCGCTGAGCAGGGAGCCCGATGTGGGGCTTGATCCTGGGTCTCCAGGATCATGACCTGAGCCGAAGGCAGTTGCTTAACCAACTGAACCACCCAGGCGCCCCCCAGACTGTTCATTTTACTGTCTTCTTCTGGCAATTTCCAGGTTTCTTTTCATGGAATTGTGGCATTTTTAGACTGGGAAAAGGCCTGATAAACTCATCCATCCCTTTTATTCCTCTTATGAAGGTCAGCAGGGAAATGTGTCTTGCCTTACGTTACTGAACTGCTACTTAGCAAATTTGGACTTGAATCCAGATCTCTTGACTCCATATTTTGTATTCTTTCTAGCACATTCTGGTTGAGAAGCCATCTTTGTGTTATCTTCGGGAATGGACAATTCTACAATTTCAAGCATGTGGTAGAAAGGGACAGCCAGAATGGCTTGCCCAAGGTCATTTAGCAAGGTAGGGCAGAAAAAGGTAGGCACCTTAATCTACGTACTTTCTGGCCAACCCCATTGCCTGAAATTCAACCTGTGGTCTTTCTGGACTGGAGTGTTCCCTTTTGTTCCCTTTCCCACCTTCTCCTCTTTGATCTTGCCATAACCTTCTCTTCTCACATGGAAGGCTCCAAGTCACACGATGGAAATAGCCATCCAGCATACCCCAGCCCCCCAGCGCTGTGGCCGGGACAAATGTCTGTGTGGAGATGGGATCTGGAGATGAGGAATAATAATAAATTGAGAACTGAACAGGACTGAGCATTGCACACACCTCCCCATCTGCTCTCGAACAGACTGCTGGATTTGCCCAAGATCAGGTCTCTGTTTCTGATCTGACAACAGATGCCCGAGCCATAAATAACTGTGTTTTTCCCCTGAACTTTCACTGCCATCTCCTGATGTCTTGTGTCACATTGTGTTCTGGGGAGAGGTGCAGTGGAGCATGCCGCCACCTCCCTGTCCTCCCTCCCCGCTTCTCCACGCACCGCCGCCCCCGTGGGTGCTCTGATGGTTTTGGCGGGAGTTCCTGTGGAAGCTACGGATGAGGGACCCAGGCGTGCTGGCCCTTCCCTCCGTCCACTCTGCCCCATCTCGGCCCCTCTCGAGGAGGGTGAGGTAGTTGTTTGCATGGGCAGGAGTCATCTGTCGTGCGAAAGCCCCTGGGAGGGTTCTGACTCGGCATTTGGCAGAAACAGAGGAGGTAGAAGAGAGACTTTGCAGCCAGGCGGGCTGGCTCCAGCTCCCCCAGGGCACAGATGCCCCTAATGTGGCATGAAGCCTCCTGTCCCCAAGGAGTGACACTAATGTGTAAGGAAGTCTCTCCTCCAGCCCTGCAGGGTGTCACTAAATGGTTCTGGTTCGCACCCTCAGTGGTGCCGTATCCACCGCCCCTGTCCCCACCTCCCTTCTCACTGCATTTGGTCCATCTGGAAATCCAGAGGAGTTACCCTGGGTACAGATCAGAATGGAACATTCTGTAATCAACAAAACCTGCAGCTTAGCTTTTTCAGCTTGTCTTAGTGACAGATGAAAAATTGATAGCAGAATAGTGAGTTCAGATGTTGGCAAAGGTTCAAAATCAGGAGCCATTCCATGTTCTGCTGCTCCAACTCCATGCCGTACATCTTCTCGCCACTCTCTCTCTCTCCTTCCTCTTCCTCGACCTCCTTCCCTCTCACTATTCTCTCAATCTCAAAACATCTCTCAATTTCTCTCCCGATCTCCCAATCATTCTTGTCACCATTCCGGTCCTTATCAGCCTCCCACCATCTCTCTGAGTTCCTCTCCTTCCTGTCTCAGCTTCTCACTGTTTGTCTTTCTGCCTCCTCCTGCCCCCCCCGCCCCCCAATAGGCCTCCGCTGCTCTCCTTCATCTTGTCCTCTTTCCTCGGTCCCCCCAGATTTCTTCCAGGAGATGCTGGGGAGCCTGCCCACAACCAAGCAGTGTCAGCACCGGCTAGCTCCCCACTCCAGGTGACAAGGAAGTTCAAGGCGAAGGACACTTGGCCCATTAGTTCTCCAGCTGCCTGCCCAGCAGCTGGCAGCGTCCCTGGTGGTGGTCCCAGCAGAGGACAGGTGCTTCTTTCTCTCCCTCTCTGACTCTTGACCTTACTCTGGCTCTTCCTTTGTTCATCTCCTTCTCCCCTGTTTTTTTCCTCCCTTTTTCTTTGTCCTACCTCATGACCCAGCTCCCTCCTTCTGTTTCCTTTCTTCTGTTTTTCTTCCTCATTACTTTTTCCTCATACCACCCGTACCTTCTTCCCCTCCTTCTCCACTTCTCCTGCCCAGTCTTACCTTTCCTCTGGAGGAATCCCTCACCTTGGAAGGAAGCAATGCTTTGGGCCTCGCAGCCCCTTGGGCTTCCCCTTGGCCTTAGGGCTGTGTGTCTGCTCCAGGTGTGGTGCCCACACTCTCTCCCGCAGCACAGCGGGGCCTCTCCACCTGTCACTGCTGGCCTAGATGTTTCTGAGAAGATCCAGTAGAACCTGGCACACCGTTTCATAAGCTAGAGCTGAGAGCAGAGCCAGAAACTGTATTGGGAGGTCTGGGGCTTAATTAGTATCCAGGCAAAGAGACGAAGGGGAACTGAGGACAGTCAGCACATCAAGGAGGAGACACTGTGCATGGCGAGGCACATACAGCCATTCTTCATCTCTGCCATGCACAGAAAAATAAGGAATGAGGGATCAGCTAAAGCCATGGGGCTCTAGCCCGGAGAGCCATGGGCGACCAGAGAGCATCACAAGGGAGCCTGAGGGGCTGCCCTAAGACATTCTGGAGAAAGGTCAAGATACCCTGATGGAATGCTTCTGGTGCCATCTATCCCTGCAGTGGACGACGGAAAAGGCAAACTCCAGTTCCCTTTGTGCTTGTAGCTCAGGCTCCTCGCTTCTCCCTCAGCCACCACAACACTCAGACTCTGAATCTGGGACTGTAGATGCCTCATTAGCCCCTGTAAACAGCGATGTAGCCTTGCTACGGGACCATCACAGACCTGATTCATCATCCCAGTGCACTGACTTGACACAGCCCACTCCTGCTTTGATGCCATTTCTTCCTACCCCGGGGCACCAGCTCCATCCTCAGGGCCACATGCCTCCCCTGGGACCTGGCCGGAGGGCTCAGAAGGCCTCAGGCCCTCGTGGTTCTCAGGCCTAGGTCCCCTTCCCCAAGGGAGACAAGTGGCCCTGTTCCACCTCCTCCTTGGACAGTTCCCATCTCCCTTCTCTGCGTCACTTCAGCAGAATCTGGGCAGTGAGCGTGAAACAAAGCAAGGCGGTGCAGCTGGCCAGCCAAGACCATTCTGCGCTCCCAGGCTTTGAGACAGAGTCGTCAAGGTCTGGAGACTGCCAAAGGGCATCTGACTGAGTGAGACATGCATTTTTAATAAACTATATTTGACTTCCATGATGGGCAAGTTATTAAGTCGTTTGACAGCCAATGGCATGAGGAAATGAAAGAATACCTTAAAAGTAGACATTTCTTGGCAGATAAGGGAGAAATTCAGTGAGCTGGAGGCAATAGAAAAAGAAATGCAAATAAAGATATGATGCTTTTACCTATCTGCATATAGTGGAGAAGCCATTAATATAACAGTGAATAGTGGGATTTTTATCACTACTTGACTTGAATGTCTTGAAAAACTGACTCAGCCTTGAAAGGATCAGCCTTTGCAGCTCTGGACCAAGCCCTGGTCCTTTGTCTCTGTGCTGAGAAGATGAATTTGTTTTCTGATGTGTTTTCCCTCTGCCTCCCCCTTTCCACATCCTTTGAAATGAGCTTTGGGTTGGTTTTCCATCATCCCTTGATTTAGAATTATTAAGGATGATGATAAGGAGTAAATGGCTCTTTCTTACCCAGAGGTACACAACTGAATTGACAGATGCTGATCCAGCCAGGCTACCTCCCTGTTCACTGCTTCAGGTGATCCTGGGGATGCCCCCCTCATTCTTAGGGACCTCCGTGAAGGCCACCTTCTCCATGAGCCTTTTGTGGTCCCCTTGGGCATCCTAACAGACTGACATCCACTTGGCCTATGTGTTGGGTTCCATCTTTCACTGCCTAGAGTTGGTAGCTTTCTTTGCAAGGGCCTGTGGCTTGTAGTACTTTCATAAGCTCTTTTAGGTTTGTTGTTTTATTTTTCCAACCTCTGTCCACAGGACCTGGGGTAGAACCTGAGGTGACCACACGCCCTCTCCTAACCTGGGAAGGGGAGACCACTGGCTTTGGGGCATTTAGTAAGACAAACTGGTGAGAACAGTTTATAGCCCTTAATAATGGGGTTATTTTTCATATCACATCAATGCTGACATGACCTTGAGAAGCCTGGGATTTATATCTTGGAAGAAGTGGATATCTGAAATTGTTCAGGGTCTTCTCCCTTGAGTTGTTCTCTCATCTTTGTGTCCCAAGGACTGTAGAGAAACTGTTTGCAGACTCTAGAGCTGTGCTGTGGGGAGACTGCTGGGGGTGAGGGATGAGGTCGACGTCCAACTCATTTTATTGTCTTAAGGATTTTTTTATTTTTTTAATCCATGATCGTGTAAGGCTCACAGATTTCCTCTTGCTTTGTCACTTGCATTGATGCCCAAACTCCAAACCCTCCCACTGAGCAGTGTGGAACTGTTCTCCATCTTTGAAAAGCCCCCTGAATCCTCAATCCCATTTCTGAACAGCTCCATCACCTTCTTGCTCTAACTGAATCCACATCTCCCCTGAGGATCCTGTTTCCCCCGAGATCCATCCCGTGGTGGCTCTTTTTGCTCCTGCTTCCCACTACCTCTGGCCTTCAGGCTGCATAGGTGCTCTCCTTGGTTCTTCTTGTTGCTTTCAAGGTTGTTTCTCCTCTTCCCTAAAACCACCCAACTTTTTGAAGTCATCAGACCATACTTCCTTGACCTACTCAATATGACTTCTCAAATGTCTAACAGAAATCCCCCAAATCCAACTGTGATTTCACTACACAGAAACTGTTTCTTTTCCTTAGTTCTCAGATCTTAGTAAGTGGCCCCACCCTTTTCTGAGTTGCTTGGATGAAAACCATGTAGTCATCATTGATTTTTTTTTATCTCATTTGCATGCTCTACATCTAATCCTTTATTTAAGTCTTGCTGAAGCTTCCATCCAAATATGTTGTCTGGCTACTTGGAACCACCTTCTGTGCCACCTCTCAAGTCTAAGTCATCACCATTTCTTGCTCGATCTAGTACACCAGTCTCCTCACCAGTCCCTCTCTTGCCTCTCTTCTGTCTATTCTGAACAAAATAGGTAGCAAGACATTAGAAAGACCTATAGTCCCACATGTTCCTCCTCTGCTCAAAACTCTCCAAAAACATGTCATCCCAGTAAACACAAAACTCAAAGTCCTTGTCAGTCTAAAAGATCTGAATGACCTTGTCCTGGTGCCTTCGTAACAGCCCTTCTTTCCCTTTCTCACTATACTCCAGCCACACTCTCTCCCTTTCTGTTCATCAGTCATACCAAGCATAGTCCCACTTTCTTTCTGTTGCCTGGAACACCTTTCCACTGGGCATTCACTTGTCCACTCTCTTTCTCTGCTCTAATATCACCTCCTCAGAGAGGCATTTCTGACTATGACTAACATTCTAACCAACATTGTGAATATCCTCCTACTGTGCTCTTCTCTTCAAAAGAACTCATGACTGCCTGACAATATATTAATATCTTTATTTGGTCAATTATCTATTGCCTATCTCTCCCAACAGACTGTAGAGTCCATGAGGGCAAGGACTTAATTTTTTTAACCACTGCTGTATTCCTTGCTCCCATACCAAGCATATAGTAGGTGTTCAATAAATATTTGTTGAATGAACAAAAGAATGATGGGCAGCACTAGCTGTGGGCGGCAAGGAAGATGGAGAAATTTTGTTCACAGCTCCTGACATTAACACCAGAGAGAGAAAGGAAAATAAAAGCATCCATCTGGGGGCTCTCAAAGAGCGATCAATTCAGAGACTTCCTCCCAAGCATTGAAAAGAGACATGATAATATGGGACTCTGAGAAAAATAAGACAGAGAATTTAGATGGTAACAAGACAAAGACTCCGCTTGCCACTCAGGGGTCTACACTTACTTAGGAAAAGTGATTACAGATTGATTTTTCTACCTCCAGAAATCTCAGTCCTTGTCCCAGTCATTTACCTTACAGATACATGGCAGGAGGGGCTTACATGTTTAAGAGAAGGGAAAGCACTGCATTTTTATCCCAAATATATGTTTCCACCACAGAAGGATTGTGAACACATGTATATGGTTAAGGGAAGTTGTCCACAGTGGGCCCAGAAATTTTTCTCCATTTTACAAACCCCAATTAGCTGTTAATTTTTTAAGAACCTCCTGAAAGGTCATTTTCTTTTCCTGACTGTGTCAGGCGGAATTACTTATCTCTTGTAAATACCTTTGAAATTGTACATTTTCCATTGGGTGATGAGTTGTTGCTTACACATTCATTTCTCCTGCTTGATTATGCCAGTAATGGCGAAGTCTTATTCATCTTGGCATACTGCACATGCTGGTGTTCAGTAAACACTGGTTGAATTAGGCGCTACCTCTATCTAACTCTTAGAGTTAAAGGAAGGGACTCTCATCAATGACTCTCTCTCTCCAGAAGTAGGACCTAAAAGGGTGGGTTATAGGGCAGAATTGCTTTGTTATTACTCACCTAAACCCTGTTTTGTTGTTGTTTGTCTATGCAAAGCCCATTTACACTAATGGCCCTTTGTTCTGGCATGACAATTTTTTGTTGCAAAGGAGAACCCCTGTTCGCTCAGTATCTACCTTCACCACCTCCTTAATATTACCCTGTAACCTGGCTCTCAGTTTTTTGAATTCTGTCCAAGCTACTCAGCCAACATTCAGGACCCTCTACAATCTGTCCTGAACTATTCCAAATGGCTGGCTGAAGGAGCTGAGATGATAGTTTATCCTGATTGTCCCTTACCCACAGAAGGACGTTTTCAACACAGATCTCTCCAAATAGACCTACTTAATAAGGTACATTGATCAAAGGAGGACACTTGGGCAGAGCTGCCCATTTCCTTTAAGCCTCCACTCTTGGTTTCAAGGCAAGATACTCTGTCTGGGTGTCCTTTCTTGGCATGGATGTGGCGGCAACAGATAAGACTGTCAAGGGATAAATAAGCAATGGTGATAGCTCTTAGGCATGGTGGGAAGCAACTGGGTTGTGTGTTGGAGTTGCCTCATGCTGTGGCTGGGTTCAGTCTTTTAATGTTTTCTCTTTGTTCCTGCATCAGTTTGAGACTTATCTCTCAGAGTTCACCTCCCCTAAGATGGCTGACTCAAACTTTGGCACTTAACTTTTTTGACTTGTTCACATACAATGTAGAGACAGGGGCCCACTTGACTAGTGGAAATTAGTTTAATAACGCAAGAAGGCAAATAATTTCTGGTCTGAAGACTATACTTATCAACATGATGACTCTAATTAAAATTTAACAAATGTCTTCTTTTCTCATCTACCATTATTAGGAAGATAACTTTGAAAATGTCATACACAAGTCTACTTTTCCAACTCTGCCTCGTGCTCTGCCCACCACAAGTTCTCCCCTCTGCAAAGGACCATGCAAAAGACCGCACTCCTCGGGGCGCCTGGGTGGCTCAGCTGGTTAAGCGACTGCCTTCGGCTCAAGTCATGATCCCGGAGACCCAGGATTGAGCCCCACATCGGGCTGCCTGCTCGGCAGGAGGCCTGCTTCTCCCTCTCTCACTCCCCCTGCTTGTGTTCCCTCTCTGGCTGTGATTCTCTCTGTCAAATAAATAAAATCTTTAAAAAAAAAAAAAAAAAAAAAAAAGACCGCACTCCTTCCTGAAGACACATCTCTGCTTTTGGAGTTAGTTTCCCCTACTTGTCCTTCCTCCCACTGTTACGCAATCGCCTTAGCTGGGTTCTGTGAATGCAGAGTCCTTATCTCCCTCCCCACTTACAGAAGTGCTGTTGTGTATTTGCAACGCAGATGATTGTGGCTCAAAGTGGATTCCTCATCACTTCCTGAGTACATCAAGTAAGAGTAAAAAAACATCTTCTCTAATGACAAAAAGTCATACGTATTACTTCTTTCTCCTACCAATTTTCTCTAGTTAAAGACTGCTGAGTATAGGTATAGCTCCATTTTCTTCAGATCTCCCATAGCACATCTCATCCCTAACTGTAGTATAACGCCTCCCCCAGAATATTCAGAATAATTGGGAACAAGAATAATGAGTGTATTGTGCATAGGCATTGTACCGAGGGCTTTACATGCCTTATCTCATTTAATCCCCACAACAACCTAAAAGGGGGGCTTTACCTATTTTGCCATTTTATAGAAGAGAAGACAGGCACGGGGAATTCAGGTGGCTTGATCTTCTCATGAGCCCATAAGATTTCCATAAAGGCAGAGACCAGAATACAACATTACAGTCTCCCTGGTACATAGGAATATTCAGTATATTATAACATGGGTATTTTTAAAGCAATCATCAAAGCAACCAGTGCTTGTCCATAGTAGAGAAAGGCAACAGAACCTAAAGATAATTGATCTTTCTGTCCAACCTTTTAAGTCCTGGGAAAGAGGAAAGATGGGGCTGATTGTGTGTGTGTGTGTGTGTGTGTGTGTGTGTGTGTGTGTGTGTGTGTACTTGGACCTACCTATGAGGACCTGAGGAGGGAACTGCAGGAAATCTGACCAGGCCCAGGATCTTACTTCTGAATTTGCCCATGAAGCAACGGTGAGTGCTGAGAGCATATAAGGACTGACACTGAGCTAAGAAGGCCATGATTAACCCAGGTCTGAACAGAAACCAGCAGTCCTGGGAGCTTGGTAGGTGGCAAGGCTTAGTCTTCCATTTCACAGATGAGGATATTGAGATTCAGAGAGACTGAAGACTGGTTACCATGCTGGGTAATGGCAGACTAGAGCTAGCGTATCTGTTTTCTGAAATATGGTCCCCGTATGCTTTCCTTTTACTATCATTCCTTCCTTAGCTGATGAATGAAGCTGGTAACCTGACTTAGGGATGGCAGGCATCAGAGCTGATCTCCTCTCATTCTTTCTTATTCAGTGAAGCTGCTATGTCTCAACCAGGCAAGGAGAGCTCTAATCCTGAGCAGTTAAAGGGCTCTGACATGGTTATTTATGGCAGGTTGGATAAAGTGTGATTTAGTAAGTTTGTAGGAACCTTGAATTGTGTGCCCTCGGTGTGAGTGCTGACATCTATCTGTGAGGTTCTCCTTTCAAAGACATCCTCTCTAAGGATGTGTAATTTTGCATGTGCATAGGATTGAAAGTCTGATCCTTGGTTTTCTAATCTGTGAAATGGTGTTACAATACCTGCTCTGATTATTTAATAGGATAATCATGAGAATTTAATGTAGTGATACATGGAAAAAGTGTTATAAACAGAAAGTGCTCTACAAACCATAGCTGGTATGAATTCATTGAACTTCAAATAGTCATTTTATAACTTGGGCTCAAAATCGCCTATCTCTATGACAAAAATAAAATTTAAATTAAAACATGATATCTGAGAAGTTTTACAATCTTTGGCACTTGGGTTTTTAAGATGGTGAGATAAAGGGAACTATGATGCTTAGCCCAGGCCCGGAGTGCTGGATCAACTACTCACTAGTTGTTGACCTGAGTGTGACAACTACTCACTAGTGTGTGACCAGGGGCAAATGTGGGTCAGGTAGATCTTTTCCATCTTGATGTGTCTTGAGTGGATGGGCAGAATATAGAGGGATAGTAGTTGGTATCATTTATAAACTTGTAAATAAACTCAAACTTTTGCTGTCATATTGCCTTCCCTCCCCTCAACAGCCCCTGGCCAGTTACTACTAGTAAAAAAGTAGGTAGAATGACGTGTTTCTCATTCCATAGCATAACTTGTTTCTCACGTGTGATGAAGACCATGGGATTCTTTGAGAGGCTGATCAAAAATTGCAGTATGAGTCCCTTTGCCTCCATCTCCCTACATAGATGGTGGACCTCTTGGTTTGGGCACACCAGCCCTCGCTGTAGAGCTTGTGCTGCCCCCTCTCTGGGTTTATGCTGTCTCTCTGGTGCACCTGGTTTTCTGAGCGTGTGGGGAAATGTGTGGGTTCTCTCCTTACATCTCCCCCTTCTCCAAAGGAACCTTGCTCTCTCCCCTCCCTCCAGCCAGAAATACTGCATTTATCTCAATGTCATTTCTTCGAGATGTGAGCTGGAACAAATCTGGAGCAGCTGCTTCGCTTCTAAGTGTCCTTTAGGGACCCCCTCAGCAGACACTTTGCAGAGTATAATGATGACATTCTAACGAGCATTAATGTACATGTTGTCATTTTTCTATATTTACTCTTCCCGCAGGAGGCATAGCTCTGAGAAGGGAACACAAAAAGCAGGGAGACAGGGAGAAAGTTCTGTGGGCAAACCTCACTACCAGTGCACTGACCGGGGAGAGAAAAGCTTGGAGGGCAAGTATGGGGAAGATGGAATGTTCTAGAAGTCAAGAAGGTGGAAAGGGGAACAAGAATGGGGAGAAGCCTGGAAGAAGTAGGAGGCAGGGATTTGAGAAATAGAGGAAGATCCCAAAATTAATTTAGGACTCAAGACTCTTTCCAGGTCAAAAATATTATGTGCATTTTCTTTAGCTCATGACCCTTACCACGTCCCATTCATTCATTCATTCATTCATCCATCCATCCATCCATCCATCCATCCATTTGATAGGCATGGATCGAATTCTTTCTATATGGCAGATATCGCCCTAGGCACCAAGAGTGCATGGGTATATAAGGACAAGGCCCTCTCTTAGACTCTAATTCACTGATGGTGGGCAGTTGAGGCCTGTAAAGTTGACATTATATTATACCACTGACCCCTCACAACAACCCCATGAGCTAAGTACTGTTTTCCTCACTTTATAGATGAGGGGAAAGCTCAGGAAAGCTAAGTAAATTCTCATAGATTTCAGTGTGTGTGCAGCCATGCCAAGATCTCATTTAGTTCTGTCCAGAGTTCAGAGATCTTTTACCTTCATGAGGTACCTGAGTGGTTCAGCTGGTTGAGAATCCTCTTAATCTTGGCCCAAGTCATGATCTCAGCGTCATGGGATCAAGCCCTATGTTGGACTCTGTGCTCAAGGGAGTCTGCATGAGATTCTCTCTCTCTCCCTCTCCCACTTCTTCTCCTCCTCTCTCAAAATAAAGAAAACAAAACAAAAAAATATCTTTCTCCTTTGTTATTTTACTGAGATCACGTGAAGGGTCAGGTAGAGACCAAATCCTAGTTTTGTGGATCCTGGGAGTTTGGGGGGACTCTTGAGATGTCTACTAGGGAGTATCAGACAAAATCCACCAGGCTGCTGAAAGCAGGGGTCTCCCTTTTCTTGGGGCCAGCCAGGGATGTGTGTCACCAGAGGATGGACATAGGTATATAGGAAGCCTCCCTGGCTACCCCCAGCCTGACTTCTTTCCCAGTGTTCCCTCTGAGTGGGTTCTGCAAATATCTCATAATGTGTTTTCACTAATTAATAAATAGATTCATGATTAATTATGCATTTAGATATTTATTTGCTTCTTGCAAGGCTTCCATATTCATTATCATCTTAATGACTGCGAGGTCAGCAGGGGAAGAGCTATTTGCCCCATGGCCAGATTAGGAAATAGGGGCTCAAGGGTGTCCCTTCCTGATCGAGCCAGCCAGGAAGCAGCGAAGCCAGAACGCCCACACCAGTTCTCCCGACCCATGTTCTCCGTTCTTCCCAAAGCCTAGCAGCCCCCATGGACCTTCCTTTGACAGATGAAGATGCTGGAGAGGTTTAATTACTAGCCCAAGGTCACCAGCTTTCCTATACCAATATTCTTTCCCCAACATGGAGCCACCCCAAAAGTAAGCTTGGATAGGACTGTGCTAAATGCCCCTGTGGTCTCTGTCCCTAAAGAGCAGATCTGGACAAGCATGAGACGCTTGAAAATCATCTCGCAGTCGAACACAAGCAACCATGTGAGTGGGTGGCATAGATCCCAGGGGAGGCAAGCAAATTCAGAGCAGGATCCCCGTGAGGTGAGAGTCCCAGAACTCTGTGGGAAGCTGAACCTTCTTCCCAAGGGCATGGAGAGAGGGCAGTTCCTCCAGCAAGCAAAGGGAAGATCCCTTACTTTCCCTTAGATGAAGGATAAGGTCAAACTTTGTCCTCTCCTGCCCATAGATCTTATCTGGGTGGGATTGTATCAAATAAATAATGTATCAGAAGATTCCTCCCTGGTTACATTAGCCCCGTCAGGAGCGGGAGCACAGCCCGGGTATGTGATAAGTGGTAATAAATGGCAGTGCTTGTCGGTGGAAATTTTTCTGGCAAATTTCCGAACCAGATTAAAAAGTAAATTAGATTTCTTCTGAAGAGTTATTTTCAAGGGTTTTTATCCACTGACGTGTGTATGCAAGATTGCAGCTTTGCCAAGGGGGAGAGAACAAAGCTGAAAAAAAAATAAAATAAAAAATCAGCACACAATTATCTGTCTGAACAAGGCTATCGTTGGGAAGGCACCTAATCAGAGATGTCTCAAATTTGCTTAAAATACAATGTGCAATATAAAATGTATTTATAATGTGCCTCCTGTGCTCCAATAAAATTGTTACCAGGACCAGACAATTGTAGGAGACAGGGGTTGTAAAATGGAATGGATAGAATCAAATCAGTTATTAATAATAGCTGAATAAAATACAACTTTGGGGGAGTAGGGTATTGTTCTGTTGGTGTTTAGCTTTCTTGACCAAGTCTCCTAAGTCCTGTGTATGTCCAGTGCTGAGACTTGCCCCCTTCCTCCTCATCGGCAGTGCTCTTACCAGCCCTCCTCTTCCTCCTCCTCTCTCTCCTCGCACTATTCCAACTGCTTCTTATGTGGTCTTCCTGCCCACCCCATCTGGCCAGCCCTTCCGGGCCACTTTTCGTGGTGAGCTCAGAGTGACCTCCTGTTAGGCAACACAGACTGTGCCATCCCCCTGCTCCTAAGTCTTTTGAAGCACCCCACTGTCTATAAAATAGTCTAAACTCCTTCACCTGCCATGTGAGTGCCTTTGTCATCTGGGTCCAACTGGCTATCCAGCCTTATTTTTGTGTGCATCACCTTCTGGAACTCTGTGATTTCAGAAAGACTGGAACAGTGTACATTTTTTTCTGATCTCCCATTGCTTCACAGTGCTAGGAATGAATGAATGGGTAAATGAATGGGAGTGGGCTGTGGTTGCTGAGGGGCACCTCCATGAAAGGGGTAAGAGTGAGGGCAGAGTCGGGAGAATTTTGGAATCTCGAGGCTGAGAAATTAGAGTCGCTACCCTCCATCACTGGGCAAGCTCATGCTTCCATTTAAAAGGATATTCTCTTTCTTGAAAACCACCAGTAAAGGGCCGGTCAACTAGGCTGACCTATGAGAGAGTCATGTATTGGTCAATTTCCAGTTTTCAGTAGGAGCCCAGATTTCCTCTGGATTAGGAGGTGTACAGACTTGTTTCTTCGTTTTTCTCTTCTTGTTCACTCTCATCGACCGTTTCCGGGCTTAGAAGAAGAAACAAGAGAGTTGAGACTCATTATACTTCCAATGAAGAAAAGGTAGGGGTAGATGGCGAAGGTTTTGGCTCTAGGCTAGAATGAGCTCCCCCACCCCCTCCGCAGCAGATCGCACCCTCCCTGCCAGAAAGAGAGAGCCGCCTGTGTCTTCCAGAAAGGAAGGGACTCTGTAGAACTTCCATTTTCCCTGCTCTTTGTACAGACACGTGACTCACCTCTCCCTCCTCCTAGAAACTTCCAGCCAGAGTGAGGCGAAGGAGCAACCTCAGGAGCAATACTTCATCCCCTGCCCAAATAAGTGTATACTTTTCCTCCACCTCCGAAGATTAGCAATGAAAAAGGAGCCGTGGCTCCTGATTGGTGCTGTTCTGTGTGAGGGGGAAGGCTGGCAGGACAGAGGGCATCAGGGAGAAGATGCAGGGACCAGGGCCGAATCATGCAAATTAAGTGGGCCCTGGAATTAACTGAAGAACCACTTATTTCAGTCCGGCCCCAACAGCCTCCCTTGGGGAGCTGAGAGTTGAAGGTGCCAAGAGGCCTCTGGGCTCTTCCTTCCCTAATGATGTTTACTTTGACCTCAAGTGGTGTGGATCCATGTAATACTCTCAGAGAAGCCAGCCTCTGATTGCTCAGCATGGGGTAAGCCCAGAAGACTTCCCGGCCCTTTTCAGACAGCAGTCAGAGCCAGGTGGGGCCGTGCCCCCGGAGCACTGCTGGATCGCTCTCAGTGCAGCGTGCCCATGACCCTGCCTGCATGCGTGGGAGAAATAGACATCCCGCTCGGTCCAGCCAGCCGCGGCATTGGAGAGTGGGTGCAGGGAGGTGCACCAGGAGTGGCGGTGGGGTTGCCCTCAGCGAAGAGAGCAAGACCAGGTGGGTCCAGTTAAGTCCAGCTGGGGCTTGAGTCAGCCCCACAGAGTCACCCGCCCATGGTTTTCCTGTGGGCATCTATCCAGGTAGATGTAGCCGGAGTTGGTGATGACAGGGAAGGAGCAGGATCCTCTTTTCTGTTTGAAGTGATGACTGTTTACACAAATCAGGCCACAATAGGACTCGAAGCTGTAAAGGAGCCCCACTTCGCCCGCACGGTGGCCTCGCCTCAGTCTACAACTACTCTAGACCTGGGAAGCCTGCCTGGTCCCTTGTGAGCATTCGGGGGTGCTCCCGGGGGCCAGGTACCAGGTGCTGAAAAATTCCCAGAGAGTCTTTGGATCCCACCCCTGCTGCGGCCAACCAGCAGCCCTGTTGTCTCTTTCCACTCTTCCCTTTCATTTTTCTCACTTTGCTTTCTACTTGACCTTTGTGGTTTTCTCCTTTCCTTTCTTCCTTTTCGTTCCTGCTCTGCTCATCAGTGACATTCTCTTCTGCTTTACCGCCTTTCTCTTTCTTCCTTCCTCTTCCTCCCTTTGCCTCCTTCCTGCCGCCTCATCTCCCACCAGCTCCCCTGACCTTTCCCAGCCCCCTCTTGTCCTGTCATAAACGATAGATAGTTAAGCACCATGCGTTCTGGACTCAGCATCCCAGCGCCAGGGCACAGAGATGAACAAGAGACAGGTCCCACCTCGAAGCAGCTCCCTGCTGCAGGGCGCAGGGAAGGAAGCTGAATCTCCAAACAATGTCCTCAAGAGGGGGACATGCAGGGCCCCGGTGTTGTCTAATTCTGCCTCAGGGACTCGGGAAAGGCTTTCCAGAGGAGGTGGTTATTTGAGGTTGCCTGGTACCTTCCTAAGACAGGGAAAGCTGAAAGGCCTTCATCTCAGAAGGAAGCTCAAGGGCAAAGACAGGAAGACACAGTCTTGGTTTCTCACTTGCGGCTGTGTGGCCAGAGACAAAGCGGGAGCTGCTCCCGCCTGAGTGCACAGGGCTCGTGCCGGGGCTCAGGAGCCTGCATTTCCTCCTGGAGGCCATGAGAATCTTGGAGGGTCTTCAAGAGGGGAAAGGACAAGGTGGCCTTCCTCCCTCTTCTCTACTTGCATGTCCTCCTTGTCCTGCTTCCTTGTCTTTCCCTCTCCCACCTCCTCTCCTAGAGCCCGCTCTTGCCTGCCCTGGCTGTGCTGTGTCCTCCCGGGGTCAGCTTCACCCCAGACTTGGGGTCATTTGTGGGCGCAGACCCGTTTCTGGAGGCAACAGATCCCCCAGCCTCCTCAGCACAGACAGAACCTATGTCTCTATGGCCCCTAAGCAGTCTCCTCCCGTCCTTCTCAATCTGTTGTTCTGGCCCCCTTTCCTTGCTCCCCCGTTTCCCTGTTGGTGACTTTTTGCTCTGGGCGGAGCTGGGGCACCAGCCTCCTGCATGGCCTGGGGGGACACAGAGCAGAGGCAGGTGGGCCTACTGTTCAGACTGTGAGACCAGCTCGTTACAATGAACCCATCTTTCTGGCCAGAGGTTTTGGTCTTTAAATGTTGAAGGTACCTTAGTGATAACCCTCTCCTCCTACCAGTGCCGATACTAATACTAATACTAACACAAAACTTAGGCCAATAGTGAATAATAAGAGTAAACTTTGTAGAGTGTCTTCTGGTTTAAAAATACCCGGTTTACTGGCGACTCCTCATTCTGAACTCACAGCCACATCAGTAAACGCTTGCAGATCATCTGTTCTGAGCCGGATCCTGGGTTAAGTGCTTCGCTTACCTGCTATCTCATTTAATGCTCCTGAGAGGCTCATGAGGAAAGCCCTTATTATGTTCACTTCACCCGTGAGCAAACTGAGGCTCAGAGAGTTCAAGGACCTTAACCACAGGGACACATGAATGAAGAAGACCAAGTCCAGGCCTCTGCCCATCACGGCTGCAATGAGGGGGGTTTCCACTCTCCACATCTTAGAGACAACAGAAGCGACATTCATGGAGGTGACTCTCTCATGATCCAGATAAAGTGGGTCCGAGGGGCTTTTCGATCTGAGTTATGACGCTCACACTCAAATGATGTCCCTCAAGAACATTAGGGCTTCCCCCCCACCCCCCATGGATTGCATGGTTCTTTTGCTCCTCCCTCTGACTACCCTGCCCTCCCAAATCAGCACCAATGGACAGACCGGGGCAAGAGTCGAGGTCATCAGAGCAGTGTAGTGGGGAAGGGGCCTTTGGGCCCATCTGTCTCTGTGACAGCCCCATATGTCTTCTGATCGGAAAGCTCTCGCCTCCCCCAGAGCAGCTCATTATTCCTCCCAATGTTGTTGCCTGAGGAGCAGAGCCCAGCTTCTCCCCTGCTGGTGAGTGACGATGCGTGGAATGGCAGCGTCCCAGGGCAGCCCCCAGCTCCCCAAGGCTCTTGGGTGCTGGGGCGGGAGGCAGGGGTGTGACTGGTTGGTCATTGTTTTGAGAGCGACATTGATCTGTCCACAAGGCAAAGTAGCTGGAGGGGTAAGCTGCCTGCATGACCAGCTTGTTAGGAGGACCCGTTCAGAAAACTCAGCTTGGGAGTGTTTGCATGCATGTGAGTAGAGATGGCATCCCATGTGGGAAGAACCAGGATTGCTTGATGGAGTCCTGGGCTTAGGTCAGCGCTGCATGGTGCTGTGGGGGCTGTGGGAAGGTGGGGTGGGGTGGGGATAGAGATCACCAAAGGCACAGACCCTGCCATCCAGAGCTTAAGGTTGGTGAGGGAGATGAGTAGGGAGATGGGGTAGGGCTGACCATATCCATGGTTCATAGCTTTTTTACACAGGGATCAGGAAAGAGAAGGGAGGGTTTTATTTAAGAAAAACTCGGTGTTTTCACAACACTGTGGTGTTGTCGGGAGAACACGGGAGGCGGTATATTGTGGTTGAAAACACAGCTTGTGCTGTTAGACCTGGAGGTGTGGCCTTGGGCAAGCGATGTGACCTTCCTCAACTTCACTGTCCTCATCTGTCGAGTGGAGATGACAAGGCCACCTATCTCAAATGAGATAAAGCATACCAAGGACTCAACCTGGGACACTGCAAGGCTCAGGGAGTGATTGCTGGCTTCTGTGGCTGTTAGGGTCCAGGAACTTCTTCCCGTCCCAGTGTTGCCCTATTTCACGGGTCATCGTGGACAAGTGGCACCCTCCCTCTGAGTGGCACCTGTATGATGGGATGACCTCATCCACCTAGGGAGGTTACATACCTCGTATGAGATCAGCTATGAAAATCACCCAACACTTAGTAGGACTTCAGTAAAGGGTAGCTACCATTAGATGTCAGCAGAGGTAAGAGTTGGATTAACTTCAGTCCTGAGAGGTAATGAAACCCTCTTAGATTCGAATGTCCTTCTGGAAATTAATTGCTTTTTACTTATTCATGGTTATTACTTTAATCAAAATGAAATGTCTTACTTAAAGGCAAATGATTAGTTCTGCTAATAGAAAGGTAAAAAGAATCTTGATCTATGAACTTACTATTGTTCTCCCTGCCAGCGATCCTGGTGGGAGTTGCATGGTGCTGGGACATAGTGCCTGTTCCCTGCAAAGCCCCTGCTTCTACCTCGTCCTGAACGGATCTTCTGCTCACGCAGCTCAGAGGTGGGGGGCGGGGGGGCACAAATCCCTGTCTTGCATCATGCCCTTAAAGTATAAGTAGCTGACAACCCTTTAATCTTGCCCATGGTATTTGCAAATTTAAGCAGAACTTTATTATTCCTACTTCCACTTTCGTCTCCCTTAATCCATTCTCCATACTGCAGTCAAGGCCACCTTCTAGAAACACAAGCCTCCTCGTTTCTCTCCCCTGCTTAAAATTCCTTAATGACTTCCCATCGCCCTTAGGAAAATGTCTGAATTCCTTATGAAGTGTTACCGGGCCCTGCAGCACCGTCTCCCTCAACTCCAGCCCCTCGGCCGACCTGGACTATCCCGGGATCCTTGCCACGTCAAAATTCTGCACACACAGTGCTCTCTGGCCAGACTCCTCTCTGCTTAGGCAGCCCCTGTTTATCCTTCAAACCTCAACTCTAAATACCCTTCCCCACGAAGGCCTTCCCCGAGTCCCCACACCGGCTCCCTGCTCCTATAGCAGCAGTAAGGGCAAGCTATTTCCTCCGCTCGGAGAATATAAGAGTGTGTAACCGGCATCTCTCTTGAGAAGCTGAACACACCATGTGGTTGATGAGGAGTAAGATGGCTTCAGCTCATCCATGCTGCATCTGTGTCCTGCAAGGTGTCTTTAGATCTCTTCCCAACCAAAAGTAGGGTCTGTTTTTCCACCCCTGCATTTTGGGCTGGCCCTGTGACTTGCTTTGGCCAATAGAATGCAGGCGAAGGGGTGACATGCCAGTTCATGTGGCTGCCTGTTTTCTAGGAGCTCTGCCCTGTTGCCCTGGGAATGAGTCCAGATCAATCTGCAGAAAGGTTAAGACCCTGTTGCCCTGTCCTCTCTTGTGCCCTAGTCAACATTCACCCAACCCCCCGGAAGCAGAGACCAGCATCTGCCAACAAATTCCTGGATGGACCCAGCCAACACCAGAAGAGTCGCCAAGCTGAGCCCAATCCAAATTGCCCGCCCACAGTGCCATGAACTGAATACATTGTTGCTATTGGGAGCCAAAGAGTTTTGCAGTAGTTTGTTAAACAGCACAAACTAACAGACTCCGGCCTTTGTAGGGTAAAATAAATAAATGCATAAGCTGATAAGCAAAAACACAAGGTAGTATGTGCTGAGTCTGCCACAAGTGGGCAGGCAGACAGGTGAGCACAGAGGAAGGAGAGGTCCCTAGGGACTGGAATTGTTCAGGTATGTTGTTATTATTTCCTCAAGGATATTGGAAGCTTTCCTAGAACATAGAATATTGCGTGCAATTACTGTGTACTTTCCGCAGTACCTAGCACTGTCTGGGCTACAGTTTGAAAAGTGCCCACTGGGTATTGAAAGCAGGGCTGGAAATGGCATCTATGTTATGCGTCTTATGTCCCCTGCATATGTGAGCCCCTGCAATATAGGGGACACTCAGTAAATACTTAGAGATGAATAAATAAATGATCGGCTTCATGAAGAAAGAAAAACAACATATGGACTTGTGTGTGTCTTTCCAGGTACCCCCAGGCGGTATTTATAGGTATGTGAGGTGAGGAGGTAAGGGCAGAAACCTGGCTGCTGGTCAGACCAGCCACTCCACCTGAACCCATCCGGTCCTACGGGAGTTCCCTGAGGCACAGGAGAAGGCACAAGTGTCCATTGCTGTCTTCTCCTCTTCTGGCTCCCCATTTTTCTTTCCTTCCTTCTCTTCTTTCCTGTCTTTTGGTTCTCTGTTTCTTCTGTCTTCCTGTTCCTTTCTGACTTAGCATCTTTTTTTTTTTTTTGAGATTTTTAACTAATTTATTTATTTGACAGAGAGAAACACAGCAAGAGAGGGAACACAAACAGGAAGAGTGAGAGAGGGAGAAGTGGGCTTCCCACCGAGCAGGGAGCCCAATGCAGGACTGAATCCTGGGACTCCGAGACTATGACCAGAGCCGAAGGCAGATGCTTAATGATTGAGCCACCCAGGTGCCCCTGACTTAGCATCTTTTAATGTAGGCTGGTGATCAAGATCAAGGTTATGGCTTTGTGTTGGAAGGGACTGGGGAGGGGGTAAGAGGGGTGGAGGGCAGATCTAAGGTCTCATGACAACTTTGATATGCACATAGCTTCCATACTCTCCGTTCCTGTTCTCCTCCCCTTCTCTGGAAATCCAAATAAAGGGGAAGGGTGAAGATAAGATGAAAGGGAAAGAGCAGGTATGTGCAGTCTGTGACTGGTTTTGTCTGGGCTGTGCTTCCCGATTGGAAATTGCCACCGAGATACTGATATTCTTGATATTCTCTGTGCACCGGTGCCCTTCCAGAGTCCTGGTAACCATGTTCCCTTCTCGGGTGGCGTGGGGCCAAACTCTGGGTCAGAATGCAGTTGCTTTTTGTATTTAGTTAATTAGTTAATGTGTGGGCAGTGGTGGGAGGGGCAGAGGGAGAGGAAGACAGAGAATCTTAAGCAGACTTGCTCAGTGAGAGGCCCGCTCAGGTGCCCCAGAATGCGGTGACGTTTGAAAGTAACTGTAGGAGTCCCACCCTACAGGCACCTGCCCTTTACACACAGGCATAACCCGCGTGCAGCCTCTTCCCTTTGGCTTTGTTTCAGCTGCTCCTTTTCAAGGCCATTCCGTCTTATTTAGACCACTCTATCCCTGCCTCTGGAAACCTTCCTTGATTTTTCTCTCCCTAAAGGTTCTAGGTCTTGCTATATGTTACTCATTGCATACTTGCCACACAACAAATGATCTCATGATATTTCTTGTTTTAAGCGCTGCTATACCTAAACCCCTAGAAGGAAAAGAATAGTCTTTCATTGTTCACAGAACCAAGAACAACCCTAGTGGCATAGAATTCATTTTCTGAGGGAATAAAGGGATGTGTGTCCTCCTGGCAAGGGCTGCTGTGCTTTGCAGGTCCTAGACCATTAAAAGCTTTTACTTTTTTTTTTTTTTTTTAAGATTTATTTATTTGACAGAGAGAAACACAGCCAGCGAGGGAACACAAGCAGGGAGAGTGAGAAGCAGGCTTCCCGCCAAGCAGGGAGCCCGACGTGGGACTCGATCCCAGGTCTCCAGGATCATGACCTGAGCCGAAGGCAATTGCCCAACCAACTGAGCCACCCAGGCGCCCCAAAAGCTTTTACTTTTTAATAAGTACTTACTACGTGTTCAATATTGAACTATGCAATTGCTATGTATTTTATTTTATTTTTTTTAAAGATTTTATTTATTTATTTGTCAGAGAGAGAGAGCACAAGCAGGGGAAGGAGCAGACAGAGGGAGAAGCAGGGTCCCCACTGAGTCGGGACCCCCTACAGCCCGCTGCAGGACTCGATCCCAGGACCCAAAGATCATGACCTGAGCTGAAGGCAGATGCTTAATGGTCTGAGCCACCCAGGCGTCCTGCTGTGTATTTTAATCCTCATGATATAGCACGTGTGAGTACTATTGCTGTCTCCACCATGAGGAAGGGGGCATAGATATTCCATTCCAGCCGGTTGGGTTCTGAAGCAGCCACCTTCAGTCCCCAATCAAAGATCACTCCCTGGAGGAATCACATGACAGTTGCAGTGATGACCTGGCCACCCCGAGTTGGAGAAACAGCCGGAGATGTAGTGCACGTGCATGAGAATAAAGGGGGCACATTTTTTTAAAAAGATTTTATTTATTTATTTGACAGAAACACAGCCGGAGAGCAAACACAAGCAGAGGAGGTGAGAGAGGGAGAAGCAGGCTTCCCGCCGAGCAGGGAGCCCCATGAGGGGCTTGATCCTGAAGGAAGACGCTTAATGACTGAGCCACCAGGGGCCCCATGGGGGCACATTTCAAGGGAAAGTATCTTCCTTCAGGATGATGCTGGGCATATCAGGTCCCCTGGCTACTAGCTTTCTGCAATTATATTATATTTTGTTTACCAAAAAAACACAAAACCCTGTAATGATTATTATATAATAATAGCTACCACATACCCCATGTATCTGGCACTGGGCCAACCAAGCACTTCGCATTCAGTGTGTCATTTCATCTGCACAGTAGCTCTAAACCTTGATATTATTATGATTCTTATTTCATAGATGAGAAACTGAGGATGGGGGTTAAAACCACGTTCTGGAGTCCCTCAGGCAGTGGGTGTAAAGCTTCTGTTAGAACCCCAGTCTCTCCGTCCCAACACGGTGTCCTCTTTGGTACTAAACCATTGGATTTCCAATGTGAGTGTGCTTAAGGATCCCCTGGGGAGCTAGTCAAATGCATATTCCCAGATGCCAACTTTCAGGGACTCTCACGGGGCTGTGCGGTGGCATGTAGAATCTACCTTTTCAACAACCACGTATGTATGTGAATGGATTGCAGCTCATCCGTGGTGAACACCGTTGTCCCCGCTTCCCTCCTCTCTGCAAGTGGCTGGAAGGCAAGTCTTCTGGGGCCTGTTCCCAGATGCTGGTCAGGGGAGATGCTGGCAGGACCTCTGATGCAGCCCTCATGACCCTTTACCCTTTAGCCTGCTATCCAAATCAGAATTCAGAAGTCTATGGCTCTTTCTTAGCTGTGGATTCTGTCCTTAATGCTCCTTTGCTCTTCCATTTCTGAGTGGCTTAGCTGGAACCTTAGAAACCTTCTTTATCCTTATTTTTTAAGGTGTAACCTGATCTAAATATCCAGCTCCCTGCTTCTTTCCCCCTGGATCCCATGCTGCTCCTTCCCCACCTCCCTGAAGCTACCACCTAAGCAAAAATCATTCCTACCCCGAAGAGCCAGAGCCGTAAAGCAAGTGTGTAGATCTTCTGACTTGTTAACTTTCTCCCTAAAAGAATTACTTCTTCTTTCTGAGAAAGGTATTAGAGGTGGACTTACACAGTGGCCCTCTAATTTCCTTTTGTTCCCCAACAGAAATTAGAAACATTATTTGCAAGAGTTCTCCATTGTGTTTCTCCTTTTGTTAATTCAATGAATTCAAGCAACTCTTGCTGCCGTTTTGCCCCCAAGGGACCTTGTCATTGAATTTTGCAAAAGTTCTGCCTGCTCCGTCACAGGCCGCTTTTCCCATCGTTGCCTATGTTTCCTCCGGGGACCAGTGAGATGGGTGGTTCTTTCCCTAAGGGGGCTTTAGGAATGTCTCTTTCAAAATTAATGTGACACCTGCAGAAGCGATATTGAGCCACAGAGCGGGGCACGGCTGCCTGTGAACAACACGTCCAGGTACGAGGTGCGGTGTGAAGTCAGGCTGGCTCCAAGGAAGGAAGCTGTGTTTATTGGAATGTGTGAGACCCTTGCCCCTCCAGAGAGAGCACTCTTATCTTTTTTTTTTTTAAGATTTTATTTATTTATTTGACAGAGAGAAACAGTGAGAGAGGGAACACAAGCAGGGGGAGTGAGAGAGGGAGAAGCAGGCTTCCCGCTGAGCAGGGAGCCCGATGCGGGGCTCGAATTCTGGACTCTAGGATCATGACCTGAGCCGAAGGCAGACACTTAACAACTGAGCCACCCAGGCGCCCCAGAGAGAACAGTCTTAATAGCAAATGTTTCTACACAGTGAGCAGAGCAATGGCTTCAGACACTTGTCTGTGGATGGGGACACGGGTTTGTACTACACTGGTGACTCCAAAGCAGGTTTCCGGTGACTGGTTGACTGTTACTTAAAATCTGCCTATTGCCATTGGCAGACCCCTCTATTGCGACATGAAACAATGAGAATTACTGGACTCGATTCTTGGTTCTTCTGCCATTGATTTATCTACTCATGAAGAAATATGTATTTCTGTGAGGCCAGGCATGGTGCTGGAAACTAAGGCAATGTATGAGAATAAAAGAGAGTTCCTTCCCTTAAGGAACTTGCAGTGTGGTGGAGGAGACAGAGAGGTTATAATGTGATGGGCCAAGTGCTCTTTTTTAAATGGGCACTGTGAGGGGTGCCTGGGTGGCTCAGTTGGTTAAGCAACTGCCTTCAGCTCAGGTCATGATCCCGGGGATCCGGGATCGAGCCCCACATCGGGCTCCCTGCTCGGCGGGAAGCCTGCTTCTCCCTCTCTCACGTCCCCTGCTTGTGTTCCCTCTCTAGCTGTGTTTCTCTCTGTCAAATAAATAAATAAAATCTTTAAAAAAATAAAATAAAATAGGCACTGTGGGTGGTGATCACCTGGAGGAGAGGTTCTCCACTCAAATGGAGGGGGCATGGCGGAGGCAAGAGGTCAGGGGAAGTTTTCTAGAAAGGACACTGGAAAATGAGCATCCAGAGGCTAAGAGTATTTGGCGAGAAGGAGGTGGGAAGACGAAATAGGAGCCAGGAAGAGAGGATTAATGGTGTCATTTTCCCTGGTTGTCAGTCAAACCTTGCCCGTTGTCCAGGTTTTGCCACCTGTCAACTGAAACTTAATTGAGAGAAATCTCTCATCGAGAGGTTAATTGGGACACAGATTCCCATATCCGGGGGAAAACTCCCTCACCTGTGCACACTGCTTCTTGTCTGGCATCTGGAACAGTCCTGTCTATTTGCAAAATATAGATGTTTGTAGTAGAGTTTCTTCCACTCCCCAAGTTCTTACTGACCTTCTTGTCGTTCCTGGAGTATCCTCTCTATTGAAAACCTCTTGGTCTTCCTTTGGACTGAGATTCTCCCCATCTCCCTCAGAGCCCTTCTTCCTTCAGCACCCCAGTCCTGAAACTGAAGGTATTCTGAAGGACATGCCTCCTTTTTTGTTTGGGAACAGAGTAGAATTCTCCACACAAGAAACTGGAAAGTCACTCAGCAAAGTTCATGACCTCCTACCCCCTGCGGGTACAGCCTCCTCTTCTTTCTGGATTTCTCCAATGCCAGAAGGACCCCAACGATCCTTCCTCCTGTTCCCACCACGAGGACCACTGTTCTAACTTCAGCTTTGGAATTCCTTCAGTATGTAGCTTCACCCAGTATCTCTTTCCCTGTCTCTCTCCTGCCTGCTCTCTCCCCACCCACTTCCCTGCCTACCCTCTTCCTTTTTGTTCCACCTCTGTTACCAGGTGATGTGTGTGCATGTGTCCATGGCCTTTTGAGACTCTGCAGGGAAGAGGTCAGGCTACCTAGTACCTGAAGAAAGTGTGAGCAGAGATCATCTCTAGACGACTCCTAACTGCATATGATCTTTCATTCTGTATAACTTCTTCTTTTTTTTTTTTTAAGATTTTATTTATTTACTTGACAGAGAGAAACACAGCTAGAGAGGGAACACAAGCAGGGGGAGTGAAAGAGGGAGAAGCAGGCTTCCCACCGAGCAGGAAGCCCAATGTGGGGCTCGATCCCAGGACTCCAGGATCATGACCTGAGCTGAAGGCAGACGCTTATCCAACTGAGCCACCCAGGCGCCCCCCTCTATATAAGTTCTTACAGAGTAAAAGTTTAAGGATGTAGATAAATCAAACTACCAGGGAATTAGATGGGAGTATACAAAAAACAGACCCAAGCCTGGAATCCTCTGGAACCTCACAGGGAAGACCTTCTATTTGATCTCTGGGGATAATGGCAGGGGATTTTTGTCCTGGGTGTTTATTGCAGGCAGCTCATATCTTTAGTACATAAAAGCCACTACAGTTCATGAGGGACTAAAGCCCGGAATCCCGGAGAAAGCCCGTGGAAAATCCTCCGGAGCGTCCAGCAGCTGAGCAAGGATGTGCTGGTTCAACTGAGAACGGGGCTTTAGGACAGCGGGGCGTATGCAGAGGCAGCTGTCACTGGGCGGTGAAGCTGTCAGGTCCAGTCTAGGTTGTATGTGACTTTACAACTTCCTAGAAATTTAGAGCGGGAGTATTTGCATTGAAGCCAAAAATTGCATTGACAATCTCAAACTGTGGGTGTTTGTAAGCAGAGCAGACTGGGTCCGCCAAGTCAGGGTGCCCTCTTTGGAGGAGCAACATTTAGGGTGTCAGACGGACCAGTTCTCCAGTCCGGCTTCTCTGCTGACCGGTTACAGAACTCGTCCGAATTCGCTTTCTTCGAGTGGAGGGGAGATCATGAGCCTGCCCCCGCAGGGGTGCCAGGTTGCATGTGAAGCTGCAGGCATAATGCTAGTACAGGTGCCACATGGGAGCACCTAGTCGAGCCTTACAGGGCAAAGCCCGGCGACACATCCCAACCAGGGGAAGACTCTAGACATTGGGAATTGAATTGAATGTTACTTGGATTTCAACACATGTATTTAGGAACTACTATGCTTTGGACCCAGGATGGCATGGGCTCTTTCTCAAGAAGCTCTCAGGTTAGGGGGTCAAGGGGGAGAAAGGCATAGGACCAGAATGACAGTGCCCTGTGGGGAGCGCTGTGAGAGGTGTATGCCACAGATTTGAGAGCATGGGGACTGGGACGGGGCTCAGAGAGGACACTGTGGAGAAGGGAACAAGTGAGCTGGGCAGGGACCCCCAGGGGACTGATGGGAGTGAGTTGTCACCCAGTTGCCTGCCCTAAGGAGTGCAGAACAGAAAGTTGACTGGTCCAAGAGGGCCACCAGGAGATGACCCCATCCCCAGCTCCAGGACGGAAGTTCTTGTCCTTAAGGCAGTTCACACAATTAAGACCCCAACCATTTGCAGATGCTTCCCATTTACCTTGTCTATCATTGACAGGCCATTGGCAACCCTTTCTATTGAGATAGATATAGTACCAGAGAGTAATTAGATGAACTAATTTCTCAGCCAGGGGAACTCTCCCAGGCTCCAATTTCCCGATGGTCTCTGAATTCAAACTGCCAGGAGAAGAGAGAGTTAGAGCAGATCCAGCATCAAGGGAAGGGACTGGAAGAAGGATGGGCACACATCAGGGAGGGAACCAGAATGGTGTATATGGACCTCAACCCAGTCTGAGCAGATAATTACCTTTCTTCCCCAACCCACCTCTACTGGTCCATTTTTTTAAATATTTTATTTATTTGAGAGAGAGAATGAGAGAGGGAGAAAGAGAGCACGAGAGAGGGGAGCGTCAGAGGGAGAACCAGACTCCTGCTGAGCAGGGATCCCGATGTGGAACACGATTCCAGGACTCCAGGATTATGACCTGAGCTGAAGGCAGACACTTAACGAACTGAGCCACCCAGATGCCCTCTACTAGTCCATCTTTTGATTTACTAAACAGTTCTAATACATTTTCTGGCTTACACACTAACGAGCACACATGAGTCATCATATTGGTTCTCCCAGGGAAGCCCAGAGAGTGACTTCAGTCAGATCACTTCTTCCTCTCTGAGTCTCAGTTTCTTAATCTTTAAGGTGGAGAACTTGGGTGTCAACAATCTATCTGGATTTGTTCAGCTCTAATGTCTGGAGCTATATGGATTTGAGTTTCAGAGAGCTAGAGTTTTCAGGGGGATACAGATCTCAAAGGGAAGGATGGGGAATGAAGAGAAAGGACTTTTAGCGCAGGGGGATTTGGCCACTAGGGGAGCCACTGAACAATACTGCATTGCATCAAGGCACCCTGTGGTTTAATTAGCCCGGGTGAGAGCAATACTGACCCCTTTAACTCACATCTGTGTCTCCAGCATGTGGAACTATGCTTGGCACATAGTCTTTAGTCAGCAAATGTTTTTTTCTGTCAGCTGAACTGAATACCCAGATCTGCAGGGAGAGACACTGAATGGGACAGAGGACAATGTAATTCTGGTGCCTGGATTTCTCTACAGAAAACTGATCTCAAGCATTATGATTGATTCTCATTTGTTTTCCCCTTAGCGGTTAAACTAATTTCCAGTCCCACAGTCACCTTCCTCTCCCTCTATACACGGAGCACTTTTCCTCTTGGCTTGGGGTGGAAGCCCTTCTCCCACCTTGTACTACCTTCTGCCTTCTTTGTGGCAATGGCAGAAGAGTGGAAGGGATTCCTAGTGTGAGCCAACCTGTTAGTATTTCCCTTCAGTTATTTTCTTGCTTCCGAAGTTCTGGCGGGCCAGGCTCCAGAGCTTTGGAAACTGTTGGGTGGTTGACAAATCTATTTAAAAAGTGATGTGCAAAAGTCAGCCTGGGTCAGTTTCTCCAAGGAGCCTGATTTTGACCATCTGCTTAGAAGAGAGGAGCTGGGAAAGGAGGGATAAAAATCCCCCAGCCGCCCTCCCCACGCACCCACCCTGAGGGGAGAGAATCCTTGGCCAAGGCTCTTCTTTGAAGTACTTGGATTCGAAGGTCTAACCTGCATCTGAGATGACAGGCGTGTCCTGACAGCAATGATGACCAGAGGACCCTCTCATTTGGAGAGCCCCTCACCTTTATTACACTCAGGCACCTTTTGATAAATTTCACATAAAATATACATCAGACTGTATTTTTGAAAGACAGCCAGGTAGAGTAAGAGGAGCATGGGATTTGAAGATATAAATTTAACTTCTGGCTCTGTTACTTCTTAACTCTGAATGTCTTTCCTTATTTGGCAAATGGAGATAGTTAATCTCCCTTAAATTTACTATGACTATTAAAGGAGAATACTCATTTATTAGTTTGACAGACATTTGTTAATCAGGATAAATAACACTTCTACCTTAGTAGGTCGACCCCTAAAGCTTGGAGGTACAATGCAACAGAAGTCTGGAGAGTTTGCTGTGGGCTGGTAGGGGTCCTCCTCCACCCAGTGACTCGGGGATCCAGGCTCCCTCCATCGTATGAAGTCCTTCTCATCACATACTGGCCAAGGCTGCTGCGGCAGAGAAGGGAAAGGAGATGTCAGTGGTCTTTTCTGTGCCTCAGGCCAGAGGTAACCCATCGATTTGATGAGTGTTCCTATTTGCTAAAACTTAGTCATATTCCAATTTAGTTGTAAGGGGAGCTGGACTCTTTCTCTGTTTTAGCCCTGGAAGAGGGAGCTGGTTGGGGAATAAGTAGCATCATCTCTGCCACAGCATCTAAGAGGGAGGGGGGACACAGAGTGAGCAAACATGGGCTCCCTCCTCAAGGAGAACACAGGCCAGAGATGAAATGTGTTGGCACTATTAGCTCTTGCCGTGCCCCCTTTAATTCTGTAATTACATTAATTCCATTCAATCCTGTATTCAAGCTTTCTGTGATTTCACCATGATTTCCTGCTATCAATAAGTATATTTTTAAAAGATTTATCTATTTATTAGAGACAGAGAGAGAGAGAGAGAGAGAGAGTAATGCCCCCGATTTCGAATCCCAGAGACCACCACGGAGCCGGTACCGATGCACAAGGGTTTATTTGCAAGCTCGAGCTTGGGCCCAAGTATACCCAACACAGCGGGGCAGGGACTTGGACCCCAAAGTTAAGGGGCGCAGCGGTTTTATAGGGGAAAGTGGCCAATGAGATTGCAGCACACACAGAAAGTTACGTAGTCATGTCAGTCCACACGCAGGTGGCCGACTGAGTTACAATTCACCCTGTAGCGTCTGTTTGAACTAGCCTATCACTCTGGCCAAGTTTACTTGTTTACTTCATTCCTATGGGGGCATGTTTTAAGCAATAAGCAGGTTACTTGTTTACTTCTTTGGGCAGCTGGGGGTTCCGCATTCCTATGGGGGAGTGTTTTAGGCCATAAGCAGGTTATGTGGGTGTAGCACAGATGGTGTTGCTCTGCTTGCCCAGGGGTAAGGGATTGTCATTAAATTCCTTGGGTCCTGAGAGAGAGAGAGAGAGAGAGAGAGAGAGAGAGAGAGAGAATGCATGCGAGCAGGGCGAAGAGCAGAGGGAGGAGAATCTGGAGCAGACTCCTCACTGAGGGAGAAGCCCTACTGGGGCGTCGATCCCGGGACCCTGAGAACATGACCTGAAGCGAAATCAAGAGTCAGTCGCTCAACTGACTGAGCCACCCAGGCACCCCAGTAATTATTTATACCTTAAATATTCTGTATTTAAAACGTTCTTTTGTTCCTTTCGGTCTCCTGTGCATAATTCCTGCTTCCTTCCCTAGATGGCAAAGCCCTTGGGCTGGATTTCCACCTTAGTTACCTGACGGTCCCCCACCACACAGAAGCTAGTACCACGCACAGGGTGGAGGCACAGGTCCCTTTTCCCCTAGATTCTGTTGCATTCCAATTTGACATTTGTATCTTTTTGTTTCTTTTCTTCTGTTGTATTTCCCCATCTCACTCTGTGCCTGGCTTCCCAGGCGCCTCTCTGTCCCGGAGCCCCCACGCCTCCAGGCTAAAAGAGGACACACCCAGTCTCCCAGCTCCTGCCCAAGCCCTTGGGGTCAGCCCGGGTCCAGGTGAGAGGAGCACACCCACAGTTCCTCAGTCCCTGTCTGCCTGCCGACTCTTTCTCTAAGGCCTGAGCAGGACATCACTGGGCCTACGCCCTGGGGAAAAGACGCTGTCCCTGGATTTGGCCAACAGGAGTGGGAGAAGCAATAAGTAAGCAAGTCCTAGGGTGCTGGCGGTTGGAAAGGGAGGCCATGGCCCCTCGGGGAATCACTGAGGCCTCCTCACTGGGCTTCTTTGCCCTGAGGTCCCCTCCAGTGCTCTTCCTCCAGCCCCCACCTGCCGTGGGGTGGGTCGGGGTGGGCAGCACCCAGAGGGCTCGTCATGCTCCTTTCCTCCCTGGGCTGTGCCTGGTCCCAGCCGGGCTCCTCGATGCTCTTATCATCCCAGCAGCCAGGTCCTGCCATGTTGGCGAACAATAAGGGATTCAGCCTCCCGTGTTCATCATTACCCGGCACCTTTAATCAGGAGTGTTATCCGCAGCTCCTGCCCAGGCCTCATTTAGATTTCTTGTTTGTAGCAATAATACCCTTTTAATATGCTAAATGAGCGAGCAAATGAGCCTTCCTCCACTTGCGAGGTTTTTAAAAATATCCCTTCTTTAGTGGATGAAGGTCATTCTTTTGGCAGATTAATACTTAACTAGGAGGCCCTGTTTATTGTCTGGGGTCACTTCAGCGGGCTGTCACAGCATATTAAAGAGCGCAGGATTGCCCGTGCTGGAACAATGCAGCTAGGTGGGAGCTGCGGGAGGGGCGGCCCCTCGCCCGATTCCCTTTCCTGGCTCTCATTTAAACTCCGTAGCTGTTATTAATACTTTAATTTGTAGTGCATTAATGAATTCTAATCCCCATTATGTGTTGAGCAAATGGGCCTTCGCCAGGCTCTGTGCAGTGTGAGTGAGTCCTGGCTGTGGGTTAGTCAGACTCCCTAATGGCATTAGTGAGGGGCAGGGGCCCCGAGGCCCTGGGAAGGGCCCAGGCCAGAAGCGGCTGGCTTAGAAACCGAGAGGGAGGGGGGAGGGAAGAGGTGGTCCCGGGGGCGCCGTTAGAATCCTCGGCCTCACTGTTCCAACTCTACGTTGGTGCTTCCCAGTTCCCATTGCTGCTGCAAAATCGTCCTCGTCTGTATATAATAATAGCGTCCACCTTATAGGGCAGATATGCATATTAATGGGTTCATCGCTATCTGTCTATGTAGACGGCTTTCGGGGCTCTATATACACCTAGTATTTATGTCTGTATATATTTATATGTATGACTTACAGCACACGGAAAACATATAATAAATATTAATTATCATTGCTATTCCCTGACCGAACCTCCCCGCCCTCTTCTCCACCAGGACAAGCCAAAGAGAAGGGCTCCTTCTCCTTTCTGTCACCCTCCCTGCATCCTCTGGGAGCCCGTCCTCCCACTCTGAAGGCACTGGTTTATGAGTCCGACTTCTCCATGAGAGCAGGGACTGTGTCATTCTTGTTTTTCCACTCCCCAGGGTTAAACAACAGTGTTGGTCAAAAAGTGAGTGCTTTGTAAAGCCTCGGTGTGTAAGCAATTGAATGAAGAGTGTGGGGTTGGGCTCGGGCCTTCCTGTTTCAGGACCAGAGTCTTTTCACCTGTCCTAGGAGGACAGTTTGCCCACAAAGCTCTCTTCTTGGTGTGTCTAGTTCTTACCCATCCTGAGTTCCTGACTCAGTCCTCCTGCTCCAGGAAGACCTTCTTGGTTACTCCAGCCCTGCCCCACCTCTGAACTCTACGCCTGTTTCCTGAGCTGCTCAGTGGTATCAGCTCGGTCTTGTCCTTCTCTTGGGCTGCAAAGCAAGCCCAGAAGCAAGCAGTGGGTCTCGTACTGCACTTATGTGCCTTGTACAAAATTGTTCAGAAGCTAACTGAGTGGAGCGTATCCTGGGAAGAGGTGTGTGTACCCAGGGACTTGAGCTCATTTTAGATCATAGGCGACATCAGGGCAAGGACTGTAGGTCCTTCTCTTTGTGTTGGTCTCATCCTGATGCTGTGAGGGTACCTTGTTCCATTTGCAAGACACAATAAGAGCTACTTGGAAGACATACGCTGGATCAGGCCGCCTTCAGGGCACTTCCATGATCGCATGGCATCTTTGCGATAGGGCTGGCGGACGGGCATTAAGATTCCCATTTAGCAGATGAAGAAAGATGTCCTTCTAGCTGCACTGCCTTGCTCCAGAGTAAGTGCCCCACAATCTTAGAGGAGCAAGAAACCTTAAATGTTCTTACTTTCAGCTGGAGGGCCCTGAGCCTCAGAGAGGTTCACGATTGCCCAGGACACACAGCTGATCTGTTACCCATCCAGGGCTCAGAGTCAAACTCTTTCCTCTGGCCTGGCCCTGAAGGGTCCCAGGCTTCAACAGGGCAGGCCAGGCCGTTCTGCTGAGGCTGATGCGGGGGCCTTGCGGAATGGGCCAGGACTCCGAGGGCTGCCAGGAGTTGAGCCAGGTCCTGGTCAGGACTGCGCTGCCCTCTGGGCTCCCCAAGGCCTCCAAGAGCTTCAACCCCATTTGACACATACTTAGGGAGATCTGCTCTGAGCAGGGAAGGCCCCCAGCTGAAAAGCAGAGACCCTGATCCTGGCACCATCTCAGCGACCAGCCTGCATGGGGAACTCCCCACCTGCCCCATGGAGGGGTGGCCCAGTGGGGCTGGTATTCTAAGTGGAGGTCTCACGGGGCTCCCTGCCCACATTGCCCCAGCACACTGTGGTAGCAGGCTACCCTCTCCCCAATGCCAAGGCCACTCTGAGAGCCCCTCTGCTCCCACCTCCTCCTGGTGTGTCAGCTCACAGCCCAGGGTCCAGTTACGCGTAAGAGAAGCAAACACTCCACATTCTACACCTTCCCAAACTCCCAACCTGTGGGAAACTGTGAGCCGCTTTCTTCTTTTAATGTGGGAATTTTGTTAGACTCAGACTTTCTTTCAAAGGCACTAGACAAACAGCTTCCTCGGTCCTCTGTGCCACCCCTGCCACCCAGCCCGGTGTGTCCTGTTGCTTCTATTGGCAAAGATTTAATGGACCCGAAGTTTAGTGAATCAGAAATCAAAAGACAAAGGAAGAGACCCAGATGGATTGTGCTCTGCAGAGACAGCGGGCTTTGTGGCCAAGTTGCTGTCTCGCTCTTTGCTGATGGATGAGACAGCCAGTGCTGGCCGCTGCTTTGGCTCTCAGAGCCACTGGAAGCCTTCCCTCTGGGGGCAAGTGCCAGGCTCTGTCCCGTGTGTGGGTACAGGGGGGTGGGGGGCAGGCGGGTGTGAGAGGATGAAGCATGTGTGACTGGTATGTACAGGGGAGCTGTGGAGGGTCTGCAGGCACGAGTCCATGTAAGTAAGATATGTGGGTGGCTGGATGGGCGGGTACATGAATGGAGGTTAGCTGTGCATTTATTACTGGGACGTAGGGAAATTGTGGGTATTTGAATATGCACATAATGAATGCACTTCAGTGTTACATGAGAGTCTGAGTATACTTGGATCATGGGGTGTTGGTGAGCTTGTGCTAACGAGTAGGGTTTCGGGTCTGGGAGAACAGTCTGTATGTGTTACAACGGAGCTATTAGTTGGGTTGGAATTTGTGCATTTGGGGTTGTGTGAGTTTGAGGGCAACAATGAATTGTGAGTTTGTGGTTGGTTGTCTACTCTAGCAATGTGAGTCATATAGTAAGGGTATATACAAAGGCTCGTGGGGAAAGAGATACAGGAATGAATGTGTGTGTATGTGTGTGCACAAGTGAAGGTGTTAGTGGAGGCTGCGTCCCTGAGTGGGGGTGTGGCGTCATAGGGGAGTGAATGGGCGATCATCTGAATGTGTGTGTTAGAAAATAACCTGAGGTTTTGGCGTGTATGTGACATGAAGCTATGTATGCAGTGGTGGGCCGGAGCTGGCCTGTGAGAGCTGATTCTGAAGTTCAGGAATTTTACAAGCTGCTTGTTAAAATCCGCCGCTTTTAAAAATTAAATTGTGTATGCATACAATTACATAAATTATATAAAAAGGAAAGTAATAATTACAGCTCATTCCTTCCTTGTTATTTTACATTTTTACTCTTATCTGTGTCCTGAGTTTTTTTTAATCTATGGTTATCTATATGGCCAAATGGAACGTTCCTGCTCAGTCTCTTCCCGATTTATGTTCGGTGACATCTGTCAGTAGCTTCAGATTGGCCACGTGGCAGCATTTATACCACGGAAGTTAGCAAATGTAGCAGATCGGGGCTATTTGTTTATTAATTTTACCTGGAGAGCTGGTTGTTAAACATCTACCACCACATGACTATATACAAAAGCGTTGGGTATTTTGGAGGCAGGATTTGGAAATGCGTGTGTGTGAACTGGTGACTCAGTGTTTCTAAGACTAATGAGTGAATGTGTGTAATACACAAGCATGCACCTGCTAGCTAAATCAGCCTAATGGGTAACCGGGAGCCACAGATCTTCAAATGACCGTCTACTGGATTCAGAGGAACCGTGAACTTGAATGGGAAGAAATATTAAATCTTCATTTTTACAAACTTCTCACCAAAATGTGACAGTTCTTCCAATATATAGTAGGCAATAATTTATAGTAGTATTATGGTATCTATGATTTTATTGCCAATAGAAATCACAGATATTTTCTCATCATTTTATAGTTCTTGCAGTTCTATCAAAATATCACTACAACATTAGTTGTAAGATCCGTCATTAGATGTCATTTAAAGTTTTAATAAGGAAACACACATACTACCGATCCACAGATTTATTTTAAGGAGGCTTTGAAAACTGAATTTTAATGTAATTGCTTTCCTATGTAGTTCTATGTATTTGTTTTATGCATTCAAAATAAGTTTTCTCAGGGGTTCGTGGGTTTCATCAGGCCGCCAAAGGGATTCATGGCACAAAGACCGATTACTCAGATGCCATGTGGAGATGTGGCCAGTAGATCAATGAGAAGGGTTCTTCTCTGTGTGTGTGTGTATGGTTATGCCTTGGAATGGAGGCATTCATATGACTTGCAGGCATTAGGCGGGTGGGTGAGGGAACAGATAACATGTTTCTGATCTAACCCCTGGACCAGATTCCTCTTTTTTCCCCCGAGGGAGCCCTGGTGTGGGGTGGGGGGTGAGCCGGGAATAAAGGGATGGGGAGTGTGCCATCAAGAGTTGGTGCGAGCTGAATTTTAAATCTTTCCCTTCTGAGATGGACTTACTCCAAGACCCTTTTATACAATTATTGTTAGCAGAAAATAGATTTATTTTCTGAATGCTGTCTGCCTTGGTGAGCCTAGAGGGGTGACATTTCTCATTGATTCATGGTGACCCTTGTTTTGTCCCTGAAGGCAACTTCTGATCTCTGTGGGCACAGGTGCTTTGGCTTCTCCACTGACCTATTCCTTTACTTGTTTATCTCCAGACACACTGTACCCCCCCCCCCCACACCTCCCATACTCAGCCCTCTTTGGCTGAGCTAAACACATTTCAGTCTCTACCCCTGGCCTTACACTTGCTCATAGGCCTTCCTTTACATGACATTGCCTCCCAGCTCTGCTTCCTGGCTGAGCCATCTGCCAGCTGGGCTCAGCCAGGAGACAGCTTTAGGGTACTCCCAAGGAAGAGTTTTGTGAGCAAAGGGGAGGAGGGGAAGAAGGTGAAATGGGAAGGGAAGAAGGGAGGGACTAGGATTGCATCTGGGGGTTTCTTGCCCAAAGGGTCCAGGTCCAGAGTGATAGGTCTCAGAGGCAGAACCCCTGGCAGGCTGCCCCTTTCCTGTTTTCAGACCTTAAGAAAAAAAAAAAAAGTTAATTTCTGACACTGATTGGCCTTTCATCCTGGAATTTATTTGTCGTTGACCTCTGAAGGGAGGGCCAGAGCTCTTCTTTTCTGGACTTTTAATCGAACCCCCTTCCTCCAGGAGATGCTCTCAGATTCTCCCAAGGGATAGCCAGTGGACATGCCCTTAAGCCTCTGGAGAAGATGAACTCGCCACCTTTATTAAGTCGGGTTTCACAAGGCTTCCTCCAAAGCTGTTCTAACCCCAAATCCCTCCTGCCTAAGCCTGTTGATCGGCCTTCAGAGGAAGAGCAAAGCTTTGTGATCCCTGAATTTTGAGAGATAGCAGCCAGCCTCTTTGGAAACTAGCCAAGAAGCTGGACTGCCTCACGGCCACACGGGGCCATGACCTTGAGAAGTCTCCAGAGCCTAAAATGGTCTGTACTCACCTGCGTGTGTGGCGGAGAGGGGAGGTGATCTCCAAAGAGTTGCATCATTCGGCTGCCTCTGTGCTGGTGCCCTGAGGACTAGGAGACCCAGCGTGCTTCAGGCCTCTGCACATGACCTTTTATAGGAGCCATAACTGGAAATAAAACCAGAAGGGACCTCACTGGCTCTGGGAAGCAATGAGTCATGTTGTTCTTCATTGCATACAAAATTTTCCTCAGATTGAGATTTTTTCTGGAATCACAAAAGAGGTCTTCCTAAGCATTACAACCTAGTCTTGTCCTATCGGTCCACTCGGGGAGACTACCATGGGCCCGGATGCACTGGTTCGATTCACAAACCATTCCGTCTGTGGCCCCCACACCGTGAGGTAATAAACTGTGAGTGAGCCACTTGAAGCCAAGCCTACACCCTCAATTTCTGTATCCACCTCAGGGCTGAGCTGGAGAGAGCCTGACTTCTTCAAGCAATGCTCTTATCCTCAGCGGATGCTGCTGGTTAGAAAGTATTCTTTGGGTCCTTGTTCTGAAAACTTCCATGGGGATACCCTGGTGAATTCTCTGAGAACCCCATCTCAGGTCTGAGAGGACAGGGCTTGCTGAGTGGTCCTCATTCAAAGCACCTTTGTCACATGGTTGTCACCAAAATTGGGGTAAGCCTTATAGACCTTCAGCCAGGGCCCACAGGTGAGCAGTCCGTAAGCATATCCTTAGTGGTGGTGTTGCTCTTACTGTCTTCAGTCTCTTGGACCTCAGTCCTTTGTACCACTGACTTTGTGGATTTCCTTTCGGCTTTTGTCCCACTCTTCAAACTCATATTCTTTGGGGACAAATTTGTAGGAGTAGCATGGGTTAGCATCCCAACGTGTCATTGGTAGAAATGCCTTCTGTGCGCCCTGGCGTTTATCCCATCAGCACCTACTATGGTCAGGGAGGCCTCAAAGCTTGCCTTCCACTTTGAGCAGCTTCTTGTTGGCCCCTCAGGCTGCCACCAGGGCAATGGCCTCTAGTATGAAAAAGGGCAGGGAAGCCCCTGAGTTGTGACTGTGGGTTCTAGGGCCACCAGATCTTCATACCAGGAAAAAATTGCCATCCACACAGACTGTGCAGGGCTCAGTGTCTCAGGCAACGGGTCTCCCGGAGTAGGAGTCTTATGGATAAGTTTGCAATAGGCACAGGAGAAGATCGGCAGGTTGGAGATGTTGGGGACAACATTTCCCACTTGAACTGGGATACTGCCATTTTCTCCTGGCCAAAGGGCCCTGATGTCAGGTATTTCTGGGCCTAGATTCTTGCTTGGGCTCCCCCTCATCTTTTTTCACATTCTTTTTGTTCCATCAAAGCTTCCTTGCAGATAAACCAGCCTTTCTTGGTTTTTAAAAACATGGGAATCCTGAGTCTAAGCGGCTTATTTCCTCTCAGATTACTTACCAGCCCTTGTAGGTGGCCTTTTCGGGATCCTGTGAGAACATCCCTAATGCCTACAACACCATCAGCTGAGAGTTACTGACCTCACGTGAAAAGAGATGTCAAACAAATCTCCCGCCAGCCACACATGACTTGATGAGGGTGAAGAAACCGCAAGGCAGTCCTCTCCCTTGACCCGCCAGACGTCTTACTCTTGGTGCAGCAAAGCTAGCCATGGAGGGGATCTGGTCAGAGGCTTTCGTGTCTGCGCCCCCTCCTCTTTACATGGGGTGGCTCCAAGAAAATATCTTCTGGGGGGAACTTCACTCAAAGTAAAGCAGGATTCCCCAAATCTCCATCTCTTTGCCATTAGGAAAGTGGTACTTTGCAGGTTAAAAAAAAAAAAAATCGAAACCTAAAAACAAACAGAGAAAGCACCCAAAATGTAAGAATGAATCACCAAATTGGAGTGAGGGGAAAAGACGCTTGAGGCATAGAAGAAATAATTTTTTGTTCAAAGAAAGAAGCAGGACTTTGCACAGTTGGTGAGAACCTTCTGGAACTCCTTATCTCATGGGTTGGCTTGAACTGAACCTTTAAAGATGTTGCAGAAGTCAGGGAATTTTACAAGGTCATGAAGCAGGGTTGTTTTTAAGTCGTTTATTTACTATCTAAAATTTCTCAGTCATTTTACTAGGTGCCTAATAGTCTTTGTTTGATTTGATTTTCACAACCATTCTGTAAGTGAGAGACCATTGCTATTCCCATTTTATAAATAGGACTCATAGGTAAAAAACCTATCTAACTGAGATGCGTCCTGGGAATCAAACTTACACTTGTCCAACTCCAAAACCTGTGATACGTCTAGCTAGTCTGTTTTTTTAAGGCAGAGGAAAATATACAGAACAATTGCTTACCTTTGTGTGTTGATAGTAGGTGAAAGAGCAAGATTGCCCTTCAGTTATTCATGCTTTCATACATTCCTGTGTTCAGTCCTTGAACCAGTATCAGGGGAGCGACTCCTCCGCTGTAGGCACTATGTTCTTAGTCACAGCATGTCCCTTGGGTCTGTGGTTTAAAAATAAGCCACTGGGGTAATACCTAGGATAAGGAAATATTTTGCTTCCATGACTCCTATCGAAGTAGTCTGAAGAGATAGATACAAAGAGCCACAAGTCCCTGTGCCCTCTATCGTGGTTTTTCAGTGGCCAAATACTACTTGGAGCTGGTAGTCTACTTTTCCAAGCCCTCTTATCAATTAAAAAAAAAAAAGTCATGTGCATTTAAATACATAAGCTCTACACTCTGTCTAGTAAGGATCATGAACTACCCATGACCCAAGCAGGACTAATAGCTCTGCCCATGTTCTGGACCCCATCTCCTCACTCCTATTCAAGGACCTTTCTCCAGTCACCATTCTCTCTTTCTCTTGAAGGATTATTACTTTCTCCTCTCTTCTGGGTCATTTTTACTAGCATTCATACCTGCCACAGTTTCCCCTATATTAAAAAAAAGAGAGAGAGAGAAAGAAAACCTCCTTTGACTCTATTCATCTTGCCACTTCACCGAAATCTCTTATCATCACTCCAAATGTGATGCCCTTTCTCACTCATCCTGCGAGTTGACCTATCCACAGCAATCTTCCACCTAGTCAGTTCCTCCTCCTTGAGACTCTGCCTTCACTTGGCTTCTGGGACATCACACTTATTAGTGTTCCTTTAAATTTTCCGGCTGTTTTGACTGAAGTCATTCTTGTTGATCCTTCTTCATGTACCCAAGCTCTCCATGTTGGAGCACATCAGGGCTCAGTCTTTGGAGCTCTGATCCTTTCCACACACACGTTATCTTGGAGAGCTGGTCCAGTCCTGTGGCTTTATATTTATTTATTTATTTGTTTGTTTATTTATTTATTTTAAAATATTTTATTTATTTATTTGACAGAGAGAGACACAGAGAGGGAACACAAGCAGGGAGAAGCAGGCTTCCCACCAAGTGGGGAGCCCAATGTGGGGCTTAATCTTGGGACTCTGGTATCATGACCTGAGCCGAAGGCAGACGCTTACCGACTGAGCCACCCAGGTGCCCTGCCCCGTAGCTTTAAGTATCACCTCCAATGCCTTCTCTCCCCTCTGCTGCAGACACACGTGCCCACCGACTACTCGACCTAGTGGAACTGTTAATGGGCATCACAACACAATGTGTCCAAACTCGAGCTCCTGCTCCTCCCTCCTAAGCCATCCTCTGCTGTACCTCCTGCATCTCCGTTTATGGCAATGCCATTCTTCCCACTGTCCCGGCTCAAAAGTCTTGGTGACATCTGTCACTCTCTGCCTTCTGTCACTTATCATGTCTCTTCTGGAAAAAAAAAATTCCTCCCTCTCTTACTTTCAAAATATACCCAGAGTTCAGCCACTGGTGACTACCCCCCACTGTCACTACCTTGGTCCAAGCTGCCGTTATCACTTGCCTGAACTATTACATTAGCTCCCCGATTATTTTCTCTGTTTCTGTTCTTGGTCCCTCATGTTCTATTTTCAATACAACAGTCAGAGTGATGCTGTTTAAAACCTCTCTAATGCTTCCTGAGCTCCCCAGCGTGAAAGCCCGTCTTCACACTGACCAGAGAACCCTGCATGATCTGACTTCCCATTTCCTCTGTGACCTCAGCTCTTTCCACACTCCCCATGCTAACTTTGCTCCAGCCACACTGATCTCGCTGTTCCTTAGACACGCCGAGCCCCGTCCTATGCCAGGGCCCTTGCCCTTGTTTTCTGTCTGCATACTGTGTTCTTCCCCTGTGCACCACATGGCCAGCTCCCTCACTTCCTTTTAGATCTTGACTCAAATGTCACTTTCTCTAATAAGGATATTTTTAGTCTCCAATTTTATCCTTCACCCCCAGATTTTTATATCTTCATTCCCTCTTCTATTTTCTTCTCCAAACAAAAATGCCTACCACTATATATTTTACTAAGTTATCTTGTTTACTGTTGGTCTCTTCCAATAGAGTGTAAACCCAGTGAGGACAGGAATTGCTGATGGTCCTATTTATTACTATCATTCAGCATTTTTGAAGAGTACTTGGCCTGTAGTCTCTTTTCAAAAGTAGCATATGAATAAATTGGATATGGAGAAAAGGAAGAAAGCTTAGCCTTGAGAAATTGCCTACTTCGCAAAAGAAACTTGAAAAACACCAAAATAGATCAAGAGCTGCTTTTAAAACCTGAACACTGGGAAGTTACTAGATACTAGGTCTTATACCTCTGAATCTCATCCATAAAGTGCTTAATAGAGTGAAATTTTTGCTATCCTCTTCGGGGGACTGAGAGGGGGAAAATTTGCAAATATTGCAAAAGTATAAGGTGAAGGCCAATGATAAATTGACTAGGATATTGCTTATCATGCTTTAATATCAGCAGTAATAAAACACAAGGCAAGCCTGGAGTTAATTGTCACAATGGGCTTTCTAGTGGCCATTTGTTGAGCCTCCTTTTCCACGAAATGTGAGCACCTATTGAGGTGGTACACATTTTGTAGACACTTCCCTGGGAAGCCTGTCCGTGGGATCATGTGTCGAGAGAGGGTGATAGAGCATGAGCTTGCCAGGAGCGTGGAGACCGATTGCTCTTCCTAAGTGTGAGTTTCCCATCAGACAATAGACCCATTTGCCACGCAGGACTGAGAAATGGGTGCTAACTGTGAGGGCTTTCCAGCAGCAAGGGGAAGCTTGTGTGGGGAGGTGGGAGTGTGGCTGGTGGGCAAAAGAAAGCTCAAAACAGACAGACGTGGTTTCAAGGGTACAGAAGGGCCTTGACCAAGCCCAGGCTTTGTACTGGAAGCCACCCCTACTGGACCCCACACCAGGGTTGACCAACATCAGAGGTACTATGGGTCCCTTGCCAGCCATGGTCTACACCTCCCAAGTCTGCTGTCCACGTAGGCTCTGGCTAGCTCGTGAATCTGGTCAGTCCCATTCCCAGTGTTGGACTTGCTGCCTGTCCTTGATTCTCCGCTTGCTATCACCTAAGGACCCTCCCCAGGTCAGGCTCTGCTGAGGATCTTCCCAGCCTTGCCCCTGGAACATAAGACACCCTCACATTGCTCCCAAGACCCAGAGCCCAAATCCCAGCCCGTGAAAGCTGATTTTCTAGCAGTGCTGTGTGTATGCCTTTGGCAGGGAGAGTGTGTAACTCCAGCAGCCAGGGTCGCCTCCTCTTACCAGTATCTCCTTGTTCTGTGTCTAATTCAACAAACTCCATGGCAACATGGGGCTTGCTTGGGCTCACCTTACCTTCCCGACCTCACTGTTAACAGCCCTCTCTCTTAGCTGAGTGTGGCACGAGCCTCCTCTCTCCCCGTGGCCTCCTTGGATTTCCTGCATCCCACTGCAGTGAGTGGGGGCACCCTCTCTTGGAGAATCAGGAAAAGAAATAGGGGCGTGATTTAAGGCTGTGACTGGAAGAGCAGGAAACCCAGTCTTCCCCTAGCTGCCCGGTTCTAGAAGGGGACAGTTCAGCTGGACAGAGTGGCTCTGTGGTTGACCCTCGCCTTCGGTGACGCTGTGTCATAATGTGTGCTCTGAGATGTGTTTTAGTTGAGGGCGACTGGCCCCGTGGCTCGGTGCTTGGGTCACACAGGATGACTTCTGACAGCCAAGTGTGAGGATACATCCTCCATCCTTCCTGATCCATAACCCAGAGGGATGACTGCACGGAGGCTTGGGGACCTTTCTTGCCAAACTAAGGCTTTTCTGGGCATAACAAATATCCATAAGGTCCTATTTGAAAGATTATCATTAGCCATTTCTGGGCCCCGCTGATTTATGCTGGGCTTTTTATCATTGAATTCTTTCTTATGATGAATACTCTTTTTACTCTTTTACTATCGTTTTTATTCTTATTTTGTATTTTAGAGTGTTACACAGTTTCCGAAGCATTTCTTCCGATGCCAACCCGCTGGGCTGTCCCAGAAGTCCTATAAGGAAGGCAGTGAAGGTGTCGGCAGTGGTGTGTCATCCGGAAGGGGGTCACCTCGAGTGTGTGGGAGAGGAGAGCGCATGAACCTAGGCCTCTAGCTCCATCCATGTCCCAGGCTTTCTCACCAGCCCACACTGTCTCTTTCTGATGGGGTGCCCTCCTTGTATCTCAAGAGGAGGCGTGACCTGTGGGATGTGGGACGGTGAGAAACACTGGCACGAGGGATAATAGGGTGCTGTGTTCCCATGCACACCGTTCAGCGGATGTCAGGGAGGCCTGGGATCACCGAGGCCCTACTTCTTTCTCTTGGACAACCTCCCCTCCGCAGAATCAATCTCTCCCGCCTCTATTCTCCTGTACCATGTAATTCAAAAGTGCTAAGAAAACACTTATAAGATTGTAGTACAGATTGGTGTAAAAGGGTGTCTTGGCTGCGACTAGAATATGACAACTTGGAGGTTAAGCAACACTCCCCTGGAGGCCTTCTCTGTGCTCTGGGCAGAAAAAAATCACTCCAGCTGTCACAGAATGTTCAGAGACTTGGTTACAGGTGTCAAGTAACATCCTATGATTTCCCTGGAGCCTGGGAGCTCCATGGGAAATAATCTGAACTTTTGTTTTATTTGGAATTGTGAGCTTCATAGATATATATGAGGACCTCCGAATTGGGGGGGGGGCGGGTAGAAGGAGGATGGGAGAAAGGAGAGAGAATGGGAAACCGAGGAAAGAAACCTCCGTAAGTGAATAACAAGTCTGGGAAGGAGAGTGAGGCTCGGCGGCAGGGTCTGGGGATTGGAGCCTCAGGAGAGCCAACGCAGACCCAGGCTGCCGTGGAAACCGCCTCTGCTTGTCACCCTCCACCTCCTCTCCTGCAGGGGAGGGGGACAGGCAGGAGCCCTGGGCAATTGTATGACCTGTCCCTCTGCTGGGGATCCCCTCTAATGAGTCTGGGCCCTCGAAGGGCATCCATTTCCCCACTGGCTCCAAAGAGAGGGAATCAGTGGCGCGTGGCTAGAGAAGACCTCAAGGAAACTCCTAACTGCTCTGGTGGGGAACGTGTGTGCAACCCTCAGACTACCCAAACCTGTGAGAAAGCCGCTAACTCAGCAGTCAGTGGAAGTCCCCAGCTCTTTAGTGGGTTAGCCTACAGAGACATCAGACATCAGGAAGCAGGCCTAGTCATCTTCATATGTGGGAGAGGCTTAGTGGTGGTTACAAGATACTTGTGTCCAGAGATAAGGGCCCCTTCCTTCTAGCCTCAGTGTTGTGTTCCATTAAATCCTTGTTTTTTAATTGCGGTAAAATATTTAACATTAAAATTTACCATCTTAACCATTGTTGAGTGTGTAGTTCAGTGGCACTAAGTGCGTTCACAGTGTTGTACAGACATCACCAGCCTCCTTTTGCTGAGCTGACATTCTGTGCCCATTAAACACGAACCGCTCCCTCCCTCCACCAGCTCCTAGCAGCCGTTGATCTACCTTTGGCCTGTAGGACACAGATTTCTCTAAGTGGTTCCCCTTAGGGGAATCATGCTGTATTTGTCCTTTTGTGACTGGCTTATTTCACTCAGTGTAACGTCTTCAAGCTTCATCCGTGTTGCAGCCTGTATCAGAATGTTCATCCTTTTTAAGGCAGAATAATATTCCATTGTGTGTACAGACTGCCATTTATTTATCTACTCAGTCGGCAGACACTTGACACTCCACCTTCGGGGTGAAGAGTGCAACCACGAACGGAGGTATATGCCCATCTTCCTCTGTGTTATTTGGCACATTGTTTCCCATGCCCCCCTCCCATTGCCCTACCAGCTCTTCGACCAGACCAAATCTTCTTAGCCATCCTTCTTCTCTCACCCTCAAGGTCACCTCCTCCAGGGAGCCTTCCTTGACTCTACAGACCAATTTAGTTGTTTCTGCCAGGTTCCCAGGCATTTGCAGAGAGCTTAGTATGTGTGGAGCCCTATTTAATCCCTGAGGACAAGCAAAAGCTACAGAAGGTGGGTTCCTCGAATTCCTGGTGACCTTCAGGCCACGCAAGGAGATGAGAACTAGTGGAACAGTATGAGGCAGACATAGGGGAAGTAGCAAAATGAATAGCAGAAGCACATTCAGAAAGGAGAGAATGCATTCTAGTCCCAGGGTGATGGCCACACCTTATCACAGAACACCACACACGCATCCTCTAACATTTCTGGAAGGCAGAACTCTAAAATCAAGGCATTGGCATGGCTGCGTTCCTTCTGGAGTCATGGGGGGTGAGACTGGTTTCCTTGCCTTCTCCAGCGTCTAGAGACTGCCTACATGCCTGGGCTCATGGCCCCTTTCTCCATCTTCAAAGTGCATATTTCCAACCTCTGGCTCTGGCCTCCTTCGTTTTTACAATTCAAAACCTCCTGTGTCCCTCTTCAAAGGATGGCGGGTTACCGTGGGCTCACCCAGAAAATCCACCGGCACCTCCCATTCCCAGGTCCTTCACATAAGCACTTCTGCAAAGTCCCTTTGGCCACGGAAGGGAACAGAGTCATGGGTGCAGGGCAGGGGGGCACTGACATCGCCGGGGGGCCGTTATTCTGTGATTCTGTCTGCCACAGGAGGTTTCCCGTGACCTAGACAGGTGAGGGCAGACGTTGCTGAGGTGGGGCTCGAGCGTGCACCTTGCAGATGAGGAAGGTGTAGGAAGCAGGGGGGCGCTGCACTCTTCAGGCACAGGGGGCTGCAGAGGGGGTGTCCTTTGGGGGGGGTAGAGTGGTGAGGCCCTTGCTGGTTGGGAGCAAAGAGTTTTATGTGAGACAATCCTGAGGAAATGCTGGGGACATTTGTCCGGATTTCCAAGGGCCCTGGCTGCTCGGCAGAGCCATCTGGCCTCACTCTGACGGCCATAAATACCCCTTGGCAGTTTCCGTGTAGGAGTTGTGCGCTCTGTGGGCTGGGTCTGCTCTGGATCACCTCCCGGCATCCTTTTTTACATGTGTTTTAACGAGCGCTAAGATGGCAGCGGAATAAATCTCCTCAGATCCTTACGTGAGCATTTTAGTTGCCGTTCCCAGCAGCCCTCAGTAACAGCAAGTAAATAAAAGTGACACCCAGGAGCTGGAGGGCCTGAAGAAAGGGACGAGTGCTCAGTCCCGAGATTCAGTGCCTTCCACAAGAAAACTGTGTGGCCAGCTGTGTTAGGGAGCCCAGGCGACGGCGAAACCTGCCCTATCCCCTCAGCTCCAGGATATCCCTTGGCATTTTTGTCCCCATCAGCTCAATGCAGAAAGGGACCTTGCTTGGGTTGCAGGGGGAGGGAGGCCGGGGGGAGTGGTGTGGTACCTTATTTTTCTTACAATTTCCTTTTCCCTGTCTTCAACCTAGGCATGGGCAGTGGGGATTCAGCAGCCGCTGGTACTGCCCTGAGGGTCTCAGGGCCTTTTGTGGCCAGGATCCCAGCCCCTGCACCATCTAGTGGGTTCTGGGGGAGAGTGTGAGGCAGGAGGCAGGGTGAGGTCGGGCAATGTCCTCATGGTGCCCTCTAGCACCCAGCTTCTGCTGTCGGCCCCATTGCCTTCGAGAAACAACTGGATACCAGGGCCCTCCAGTCTGTCTGCTCTAAGCCTTGAGCCCTACTTATTTCTTGCCTTGGCCAGATTTCCAGTCACGCTGGGAACTGGACATTGTTGGTTCCCACCCTGGACTTTCCTAGCCAGGAGCCTGCCTACTTCCGGCAGGCTAAAAATAGAAAGTCGAATGCAGCCTGCACCCAACAGTATTGGGTACCTCTGCAGTCCAGGGCATCACCATCCAAGCGGCATCCCTCAGTGTCTTCTTCTTTTAACTCTCTCTCCTGACTGCTCTCCCTGCTTCTACCCTCGGTCCTCTCCAAGTCTCACAAGGCAACCGAAAACACAAATCAGATCACACCATGCCCCTGCCCTAAACCCAAACTGAAGGGGCCTGTCCCCTCACTCAGAAAAGCCTAGCCTCCCCTCTGTACCTCATTTGGGCCTGCATCCCTGAGCTCCTGTGGGTCCCCTTCATCCCGCCTCGTGCCGCCCCCACTTCCTGTGCGGCCTTCTTGCTGGTCCTGGGCCCGGCCGGGGTGACTCCCACTGCAAACCCTTCTTCTCACTACTCCCTTGTGGACAACACGACTTCCTTCAGCTCCCTTCCGCCTGGCCCCGTCTATCTTCAGGGTGCTCCCTGACCATGGACAGTTATTATGGGACAATGCATTTGTGTTCCCTGGTCTTCCCCCCCACAGAAGGGAAGCTCTGTGGAAGCTGGGTTTTGTCTCCTGTGTCACGGGGTCCCCAGTGCCTTGTACGGTGCCTGGCCCAGGGCAGATATGCTATAAATATTTGTCGAATGAGTAGATGAAATCATTTCTTCATAAATTGTGGCTGAGGCTCTTGCCCACCGGGCACTATGGTAGGAGGATGAGGCTTATTCCCGGGGTTCTGGGAGCACGTAGTCTGAGCAAACATCAGGAGATGGATATGTCTATATCTATTATGCACATGATCTATCTGTATGTGTGTATCTCTAGGAACTTTTACAGCATGTGGTAAATACTACAGTGAGGTACGCTCCAGGTCTCAGAACAAGCGAGGTGACTGTGGATGTTCCCCCAAGGTCTCAGAAGAGGGGTTTGGACTTGAGTTGGGCAGTCCCCTCATCAGGCGATGAACTCTGCCTGGTTCTCGCAACCAGCTGGTTGCCTTCTAAGTCCTTAACAGCCCTGAGCCATCTGGGATAAAGTTGCCCCAAGTTCTTATGGGTGCCCACACCTCGAGGGGTTTTGATGTTGGGTCCCAGAGGCTTGACGCATTCAGGGCATCCCAGGCCCTCCTCAGGAACCCCAGTGTAAGGACCCACTGTTCCTAGGACCGCAGCAGGGCAGGGCTCCCAAAGAGTCATACTCCACATGCTGTGGAGACTCAAAGATGGACACTCGGGCCACCCGGGGTGGCCAGCACTAGCTTGGAGGGCCTGGCCCTGTCGTACAAAGAGCTGTCCTGGCTATGCCATCCTGGGTGCTGGAGGCCAGAGTGGCGGTCTCAGCTGTGTCTGTGGAGGCTTCTCCAGCCGACAGTGTGTCTTTTCCAAGAGTCCACAGGAGCATGAGTTGTCCAGGGTAGGAGAAGCGCCTACCTGCCGGCGCTAGGACGGCTCCCAGGGAACTTTACTGCTGCTGTGGAGACAACTACACTTAGAAGGAGAGGGGACAGAGCATCAAAGCCACCTATTTCCAGTCAGCACGAGTGTGCCCAGGCAGCCTTGCCCCTCCAGGGGGTGCTCTGTCAGCGGCACCAGCTCGGAACATACAAGGATTCTCGCGAGTCACCTCACGCTTACAGAGACTTTTACACACGTTATGTGACTTGGTCCTCACAGTAGTCTTGTGAGGTAAAAGAGTCATGTATTTGATCGTGCTTTCAATAGTATTTCTCCCACTACATCGTACTCCAGAAATTTCACAATATCTGAAAAGGTACACTGAATAAAATAGAAATCACATGTGATCCCACCACGCGACGTATCTGCTCTGTTGGTGTACCTTCTGCCAGGCTTTCTTCCTGAGGCATAAATGTCTAGACAGGCATCACCTTATGGATCATTTGGTCCTAGAAAGTCTGGCTATGATGGACCCATGTCCCTATCCGATGGCGTACGGCAGACGGTATGTCTGAGGCCTATAGTCATAGTCAACTGTGGCTCTGGGTACCATCATCTCTGAATTTCTCTCCCAGTCCCACACAGGCTGTCATTATTTCACTCCATTACAATGTGAATGTGGACCTCAACCTCTTTCCCATTTCCATTGCCCCCTCCACCCTCCATTGTCCACAAAACCATTCACACTGAGCATCCTTGTGTGTAGGGAAGTGCCTTAGGGTGAAACATTTAGGGAGGCAGGAGTTCTTCTTCCTACATTCAAACAACTTCACCAGGTTGTTCAACTGTATTTCCCCCTCTTCTGTTCTGTCCTCATTTTCCCGTACTTTATGTATTTTTAATGTGGAACAGTTAGGGATAGCTTTTGTTTACTTGTCTCCATCCACTCTTGCCCTTATGCTCTCGCTTTTCAGTCCAGCCTTCTATGGAAGAATATTCCGTAGCCAAAAAAGTTTTCTCCTATATCCCCTAAGGTTTCTTAGCTGCAAGCCATGAACAATGACTTAGGCAAAAAAATAAAATGAAATGTATAAGGAAACAAGGAGGGTATTTCACAGAATTGAGAGGAAAAGCATGGTAAAGAAACGATCTCAGGTGCGCCTGGGTTGCTCAGTCAATTAAGAGTCTGCCTTCGGCTCAGGTCATGATCTCAGGGTCTTAGGATGGAGCCCGAGTCAGGCTCTCTGCTCAGCGCAAGCCTGCTTCTTCCTCTGCCTGTCAGTCACCCTCTTTGTGTTCTCTCTCTCTCTCTCTCTCTCTCTCTCTCTCTCTGTATATATATATATAGATAGATATAGATAGATAGATAGAGATAATATATATAATATATTATTTTATTTTATTTGACAGATATACATATTTTTATTTATTTGACAGATATATATATACATATATATGTATATATATATCTTTATTTGATATATAAATATATATATATTTATTTGACAGATATACATATATATCTGTCAAATAAATAAAATCTTTAAGGAAAAAAAAAGGAACAACCTTAGAAAGGACAGAAATCAAAGTATCTTAAAATAATGCGTAGCTCAGAGCCCCTCCCCACCACGATAACTTGAGCCTTTTCCAGTCTTCTTTCAACCTGTTCAGGATTCAAGTTCTGAGGGAAACATCTGATTGGCCTAGATTGTTTCATCTACTCATGATTTGGCCACAGGAGGGCAGGGCACTCGGCTTGGCAATCCCACCAAAACTCTATTCAATGGCAGCCAAACATTTCTCCAAGGCAAACGGGATTGCTTTGTATTCCCCATAAGTGAAAGAACAGAAACTTGACCCCTAGTCTCAGCAATCTGTCTTTTATCTACTAATTTATAGGGAGACAGGAGAGATGCCCTGTCTTTCTTTCCATGGAAAACCCTTTGATGTCCTCAGTCTGTGTCCCTTGGTTAACTCCCATTCATCTTTTTTCATTCAGTTCTCAGCTTATGCTTTTATTTTGGGAGACATCGTCCATGATCCCCAAACAAAATCTGGGTTAAGGTGTTCTATTCTGTTCACGGGTCTTCCTAGACAAACTGGAAGTCTTGATCTATAGGACCTAGCCTAGTAACCGGTATGCAGGTGGTATGCTGAGGATATTATGGGTTGACTTACCTGGCATGAAAGAAGTGTCCTCAGAGGACTGGCCTGGGGAAAAAGTAGAAGGAGGCAGAGGGAACTCAAATTGATCCCAGAGGGGAAAAGACACCTGATTGAGGAGAAATGAATAAATGGCCACTGGAATGAGCATCCCTCACATAAAAGAAACACAAACACCTACACACTCTGCCCTCAAATCACAAAGGACCAAACAATTGGAGAGGATTCTATAGATAATTGCAGCTTGAAGCAATTAGCCAAACTGCACATGCTGTGGATTCCAGGAGGGTGGGCGGTAGGGCAGCCCACAGCAGGATCATTGCTACAACTTGCCAGAACTCTGGGAGGATGGTTTTGCCTTCCTTTTCAGTCACATGAAGAAAACCAGTGATGTGGGTTCCAGGGAGGGGTGCACAGGCTCTGCCAGTGTCCAGTACCAAAATTACTAGGCCTTATGTTTTATGAGATTCGTTAATGAAGCTTGTTATTCTACCCCTGTAGTGTCTAAGAAATATGGGTAAGTGATCACCACCGAAGCTAATGCGATAGGTCATCTTAGAAAAAATAACAGCAGCTAACATTTATTGGATGTTAATCATATGCCATGCACTGTGCTAAAGCACTTTCATAAACAATCTCACTTAAAGATGACCCAGCTTGATCAATGTCTGCTATACTTCCTTCTATGATTGCTTCCACTACATACTGTAGTGCCTGGGAAACTGAAAACCACATTTCCCAGAATGCTTCATAGCTAGAGTCTAGATACGATTTTGCGTATCCAATCAGATGTCTTAAAACTTGAATTCCTTGATGTGTTAGGTAGGGAGAGCCACCATTTCCTAATACAGATCCAGTTGATCTAGTCCATTTGACTCTGGAATTAGCAGTTGTGATCATAGCTTACAGGCTGCTATTCTTAGGACCAGAAGTTCTGGTGATTTCTGATCCTGGGCTTACATCGCAGGTGATGTGTTCCTGAATTTAGCAGTTGGAACAGTGACCTCCTACTTCCTCAGCTTTATGGCGGGCAGATGTAAGAGTTCTCTTAGTGGGTCAGTAGGACAATGATATTTTGGAACTTATTTGTAGAGCCTGATTCTAGAGCCTGCTCCTCCCATCACTCAACAATTTTGTAAGTGTGTAATTCACTGTCTTCAGTCCTTTTCTAGGTGTGTAGAATGTTCTCTGTATGAACCCCGACTAAGCCAAGCAGTGTTGTTCCCACTGAACTGAAGCAGAAAAGAGGAAAGTTACATAGTAAGCATGGAACTGTGTTTCAAACTCAGAAAGTTTGCCTGGCTTGAGTACCTGTCTGCCACAATGCTATTCATTCATACTTTTACCCAAATGAGTTGTTGGAGACCTGTATGCCACATAAGAAGTTCATCTCTGAGGATATTACAGTAAAAAACAGAGTGGCAAGTTCTTAATTCTGGCTCTCCTGACTTGTAATAGAAAGTAAGATAGTCATAAGTACATTTAAATAGTGATATATTTTGCGATGGGCTTGCATTGGAAAGAGGCATGTGGCTTTTAAAAGCAGGCAGTCTGAATCAGAAAGCACTGTGTTATAAAAGAGCCGGTTGCTAAAGGGATTCAATTCAAATTCTGGTTTACACATAATTCAGTCAAACTTTTGGTAAGAAGGAAAGAAGGAACCTAGAAAAAAGAGAAGGAAAGAATGAGTTAGTAAATAGGTTGGCATCCTTTTCTTTCATGAAACCCTTTGATCTCCCCCTCTGGCTTCCCAGCATCCCAGCCCAGGAGCACTCTGTGACTTCAGCGCTCCTCCATCCCATTTGGATAAAAAAAAGAAGATAAGTTTTGAGTAGGGGACTTGAAAGGAGATAGCGTTCCCTCCATTGGAAATTTCTTTCTAGTGCTGAGATGGAAGAACTTGTCATCAAGGTCATAGGAAATGTCTGATCACTGATGACTGAGAAGGAAAACTCTGGAGAAGCAAAAGACTATCCCCAGTAGAGGCTTAATCTGCTGTTGGCAGAAGAAAGACTCCAGGGGCATGAATACCTGGTAAAGACACAGAAGCACTAGAGCCATCAATATGCCCCAGGAAGGACTTTTGACGTTAAGTTTCAAGATATAGAATGACTTGAAAGAAATGAACTCAAGGTTAGGGATGAAACCAGGGAAAGCTAATCAATAATAATGAATAATTAGTTAGAGAGATACCCAAAAGTTCCTGATGGGGGGGGAGGTGGTTAGGTTTTATTTCTTGAAAGATTTATGCTTTTGGACTATCCACATCTCTCTTTGGCATTTATTTATTTAAATAGTCATCTTTTACGAGAGCAGTAAGCTAGGTGCCCAGATGTCCAAGACACATGTTTATCCCCAAGATAACTCGAAGGCATCGGGTTCTAATGGCTGGCCAGGACCCAGGGACAAATAAAGAATTCTGTGGGCTTGTGGATCTACATGTAAAAATGACAGCAACATCATGGATTTTGCAGAGAACTAAGTGAAAAATTACTCTAAGAAGAAATCTTGAGGCCATTGCAGACTTGGAAGATGCTCAAGTTAAGTGTATGTGCCAGGTGGATGGTTTCATTTGTTTTAAGGAACAGGGATCTATGATCCTTTGCTGTCAATTCATCAGTTGACACTTTGTCATTTTCAGTCACTTGCTATATATCACCAAGGAATTTCTCCTTCAATAACTCAACTCCATTCAAAATATGGAGACATGATGAACACCTACTACCCATCAATAAAATATGTATTTGCTTCCTACTATGTGCTGGGTTCTGAGGGATATAAAAGATACATCAGTCAAATAACTGATGTTGGAAAATTAAAGTGAAAGACTTATAACTATGTTTCCCCTCCCCTTCCTGAGGGACAATCATTGTTTTTTGTCCCACTGAAGTCAGACTCTGTCTTATGACTCTGACCAATAACATGCAAGGGAAAGTGATGCATGTCATTTCCAGACAGAAGTTTTAGGAACCAGTTCTTGCTTTGCCATCATCTCCTTTCCCTTTGTTGTGATGATGGGCGATGTTCCAATAACAGCTTAGTCAGCCTGGTTCTGGGGGTAGAGCAATATGGAGCTGATTTCTAACTTTGCTGCACTAGACATGTAGCTTGAGTAAAAAATAATGCTTGGTTTTTTTTTTTTTTAACAAGAAGCAATGTTTTAAAATTCCTTGTTACCATAGCATAACTTAGCCTGACCTGATTTATACAAGACATCTCTATAAAACTAACATTTATTGAGTGCTTACTGTATCCTGAGCATATACTGAGGGCTTATATTCATTATCTCAGTGAATTCTCCTAAAAGCACCATGAAGTATCTATGATATTACTATTATTTTATAGATGTTGAACTGAGTCCCAGAACTAAGTTCTATAGTGTTTCAGACTCTGGTTTGCTTTAGCTCTAGAGCCCATGAACTTAACCATTTTGTCAAACGAGCATAACTAGTAAGCTAAATATGATTACAGGTCAATAAAGAATTTTTGCAATAGACTCTAAAGTGCTCTGGACAGTTCAGAATGGGAGAGATCAATGTGCACTAGAACTTCTTGGGAACAACTTTGTGGAAGAGGTGAAAATTGAAAAACAGGTAGGTTGTAGATAGGGAAAAGGGAAGCTATAATATTCTCTGACCTTTTTGGAATGGGGCGGGTGAAGGAAGAGACCTCATCTGTCTGGGTGAACTAAGGCAATACAATGGATATGCCAAACCTGGAAATTGGTTTAGTGCACCCTTAAGAACTTCATAGCCAGAGAGGCATGATAAGACATTTACCCAAATTGCTATCATAATTCAGGCAAGCTCCATTAGGAAGCATGCTGGAATTCTCTATAAAGCTGGGTTAAGATGGATCAAAGCAAAGACTAAGCAGAAATCTCCTCACCAATGCGGGATAGGAGTTTGGAAAAAACAAGTCATTGGCGCAGAAGGCAGCTCAGGGACCCAGATGCAATATCCCCAAACACATAGCAGTCTCTATTCTAAATTCAGAATGTGCCGGTGTAGAAATAGTCCAGTAAACCAGTGGAAGATGGCAGGAAAAATGATTATCTTATTGTCCCTCACAGTCTCCAGCCGCACCAGAGCAGAAGGCCTAAATGGATACCAAGTCTATTTCTTTTTCTTTAAAGATCTTATTTATTTATTTATTTGAGAGAAAGAGAGAAAAAGAGGGAGTGAGCATGAGCAGGGGGAGTAGGAGAAGGAGAAGCAGACTCCCCACTGAGCAGGGAGCCCAATGCGGGACTCGATCCCAGGACCCTGGAATCATGACTTGAGCTGAAGGCAGATGTTTAACCAACTGAGCCACTCAGGTGCCCCACCAAGTCTATTTCTGTATATCCTGCCTCTAGGGTACTGGCTCACACATGGGATGAGACCAAGGCCTCATGGGCACCTTACTGGGGGAGGCATGTAGAGAAATGTTTCTCTGTCCCTTACCCATCACCTCCAGAGACCCTGGGGTAGGATGTCTGAAGTTACACTCAAGAATCTTCATTTTACCAAACACTCATGTGAATCTAATGTTGGTGGTCTTTGAACCTCATTAAAAAGCAAGCAAAAAGCATAGCGATAATACCACCAAAGAAAAAGCTTTTGTGGAAGTCAAGGAAGACCTGCATTAAAACAACTGAAATACCAGGAATCGTGTGATGAGGTCTTTGAGAAAGGTATATAATGTTTTAAGAATTCAAGGATTAAAAAAATAAAATTTAAAAACAGAAAATAATTCAGTGATGGGCAAAAGGAAGTGGTGTGGGGGTGTTTCATGAGCCTCTGAAACATATGCAAATGTTCTGTTGGCTCATTTGTGTCTTTCCTGAAGAAAATCTAAATTTCCATCAGATTTTTCAAACTTAAAATGTTTAAGAATCACTAAGTCTGAATAAGTGCTATTTTACTTGAACTTCAAAGGGAGGCCAGGATGGCTCAGTTGGTTAAGCGTCTAACTCTTGGTTTCAGCTTAGGTCATGATCTCAGGATCATGAGATCAAGCCCCGCATCCAGCTCCATGCTCAGGTGGGGAGTCTGGGGAGTCCACTTGAGACTCTCTCCCTCTCCCTCTGCCCCACCCCTGCTCATGCTCTCATTTTCTCTCTCTCTAAAATAGAATAAAATCTTTAAAAGGGAGGCTGGAATCTTAGTTACCAGACATGACAGTACCAGTAATAGGAATGGCAAAAGCAAAGATAGAGAATCAGAAAAGCAAGACAATTTTTTGTGATATACTAAGTTTGGGTAGAGTTTAAGATCCTTGCAGGACAGTTGTGGGAAATAATGCTGAAAAGGCAGGCAATGATAGGATCATGGAGATCCTTGAATGCTAATTATTTGTAATGTAATAAGATGCTGTTGAAGGTATAGGGGTGGGTCTGCCCTTCAGAAAGATAAAACCTTCAAGCGTACAGGATAGATTGGAGGGTAGAAAGAATGGTGGATATTGGACAATAGCTGTAGTTGGTCCTAGCAAAAAGGCTGAACACATGAAAAGCACAAGACAGAAAAAAAAAATACTATTAAAGAAGAATGGACCATATTTGACCATCAGTTGGATGGAGGGTAGAGTCAAGGATAACCAGCAGAGTTTGACTGAAAAGAGAAATAATATGTTCTTTAAAGGGAAAAGTAAGGCAGGTATAATAACAGCTCATTTATTGAACCATAACTATGCTCTAGGCACTAAGCATAGTGATTTAGATGCATTATCCCTTTTAATCTTTTCAAGAACTCTATGAAGTAGATACTTCTATTCTCTCAGCTCACAGGGGAGGAAAATAGAGACACAAAAATGAATTTCTTAGGGTCACACAGGTAAATCAATGAGGAGCTGGGTCTGGAACTCAAGCCTATACAACCTGAGAAGCCATGACTAACCTGTTTTGATGGATGTGAATACCAGTTCAGACTTGGAGCTATTTCGGTATGCCCTTTGAACATACACGTGGAGATGTCTACAATACCTTTGGAAAGGGTGGACATGGAACTTGCAACAATGCTTAGGAATGGAAAGTGTGGTGTATGGATGATGACAAGGCCATGGGATATATGATTGCTGAGGGTGGTGGGAAGAGAGGAGAACTAGATGCAAGACCTGGTGACCAGCCACCACTGGGGACAGCGAAAAGAGGGAGAGCTGAAGACAAAGGGCAGAGAAGAAGAGATTACAAATAGGAGAATAATCAGGATAAGGCCCTGTCATGCAAACTGAAGGAAGTTTGGGAGGCCAATTATACACTGCACAGAGGTCAAAGAAGATGAGGAACAGAGAGAAGCCTTTGAAGTTGTCAATTAAGAAAAGTTCAGTTGTATAGAGTGTAATTTGAGTTAATTCTTTGAAATGAGAGCCAGAATGAAAGATGTTCAAGGGTGCAGGATGGTGATTAGGGGAAGCAGTGAGAGCAGACAGGATTTGGAGTTGGGCAGTAAAAGGAAGGAAGGAATGGAGCGATTGGTCATTCTGGGAGGTAGCAGAGTTCAAGAAAATCTTCTGTTTATTTTCACTCCATGTATGTAGAAGCTGAGTGTGTTAACAGTGCAAAGAGAAAGACGTAGAAGTGAGCAGGGTTCGATGATGCAAGAAGTGGGGGAAATTGGTGGAGTGAACTATCTGGAACACAAGAGAAGCACTGGCCTTGGACAAGTACCAGAATGTTATTGCTCATACAAAACTGTCATTGCTATTTAATGTTATTGTTAATATAACAAAAACGACAATAATTGCAGCCTGGGGTATACCAACAGGACCTCTGAGATTAATCTACATGTCTAGCTCAAGAAAATAAGAACAAAACAAAACAAACCCCTAACCCATCCTTCTGGAAATAATCACCTAGCTGTTGGGTGTCAGACCAGGCAGCATTTTTTGATTGGAGTAATTGCAGCCTCTCCTTTGCAGACAGAGGTTTCAAAGCTGCTTAGCAGTTCAGCAGCCCCAGCCCTTCAGTCCTCGGCAATGTATATGACACAGTTGCCCCTTGAGCCTCTTATTGGTTGGCTTTGTTGCAAGTTTCTAGTAAATGTCGTACTCCATCCAGATGAACAGAGAGGCTAGATTTACCTCATTGGGGCCAATTAAGTGGGGCTGCGAAGACCTCCTTTAACCTTTACAGCCATCAGGCTCTGCCACCAAAGAGATTGTGACTTGCCCAAGGTCACATAGCACATGGCAGAGCTGGATCTTAAACTCACATCTCCAGAACCAGTCTCTTTCTACTGCACTTGGAAGAACAGCTTAAATATAGAATGTTCCTAGGAAGTTTCTTCCTAAAAACAAATGCACCTAGCTGTAGTCTTTTCTCAGCACCTATTTCAAATTTCCCTCCTTGGTGGAGAAAAAGTACTCAACACTGTGCTTAGGTGTCTGCTGTGGCATCCGCAGATGGGCACAAAAATGTTTCTTGATGCTTTTAATCATCAGTGGCATTCTGTCACAGAGGGTATTAGTTTCCTATTGCTGCTATAACAAATTACCACAATTGATAGCTTAAAACAACATAAATTTATTCTTTCGTATTTCTTTTTTTTTTTTTTAAGATTTTATTTATTTGACAGAGAGAAACACAGCCAGAGAGGGAACACAAGCAGGGGGAGTGAGAGAGGGAGAAGCAGGCTTCCTGCCAAGCAGGGAGCCCGATGTGGGACTCGATCCCGGGTCTCCAGGATCATGACCTGAGCTGAAGGCAGTTGCTTAACCAACTGAGCCACCCAGGTGCCCCTTCTTTCGTATTTCTAGAGGCCAAAACTTCAGAACATGTTTCACTGGGCTAGATCAACATGTCAACAGGTCTGGTTCTTATGGAGGCTCCAGGAGAGAATTTGTTTCCAGAAGCAGCCTTTTTTTGTCATCTGTTTGACTCCTCCTGCTTCACTTTTACAAGTACCCTGTGACTGTGTGGGGCCCACCTAAATAATCCAGGGTGACCTCTCCATCTCAAGACTGTTAACATAGTCATAGGACAAAGTCCCTACCAACATGTAAGGCAATAGCCACACATTTCAGGGATTGGGACATGGACATCTTGAGGGGCCATTATTCAGCCCACCTCACAGAGTACGGAACAAATATCTACTGTAGTAGACATATGTCAATAAATCAGTTAGCAAGTCTTTATTAAACACTTACTGCATGCCAAGTTGTAATAGGGGAGTTGTAGAAAATCTATATCAGTATAAACCATCTTCTTTTCCCTTGAGGACCTCACAGTATTGCTGGGAAGAGAAAAATAATACTCACAAAACAACTATATTTTGAACTATGAGGGTACTAACTATAAATGCCATGGGCTTCAGGAAACTCACTTGAGTTGTATAGGTTGCAGAGATCAATAAGTTTTTCATGAGGAAAATACAGAGACTCAGAATAGGTATAGAGCTGGAAGGGAGGCAGGGAAGGAAGCAATTCTAAATGAGGTAGGCAGGAGCCAGTGTATGGCCACAGGAATAGAATAAGGCTGAGAAACATAAAGATTGTCCAAGATCAGGGGTCAACAAACTATGAGCTCCAGGTCAAATTCATTCCTCCACTTGTTTTTATAAATAAAGTTTTATTGGGTCCCCAACATATTTATTTGATCTATGGCTGCTTTTATGCAACAATGGTAGAAAGGAACAGGTGGGATATAGAGCATATGGTCTGTAAAACCTACAATCCTAACAGTCTGGCCCTTTCCAGAACAAAGGGAAAATCTGCTAATCCCCTAGATGGAAGAATTCTCAGTAAGTCTCGTGAGCAGGAAAAGTACTAGAAAGACTCAAAGCAGAGACAGAGTAATGAGGAGATTAATCTAGCCAAACCCCCTCTTTAATTCAGCTCAACATAATTTTTTCAGCTCTCAAAACTACCTGGCAGTAGAGTTTCCATACTCTTTCCTGAAGTTTACATAGGGCCATTGGCTAGTGGAGACATGCTCAGGAGAGTGGCATATGGAGGCAGGGACAAGTGCAGGACAGTGAGTTAGGCTAGTTCCTTGGGTTTCTTTGATGGCACATATCTATTTCTCTTTATGGAATATAAAATGGAGCATTCCATCCCTCATCTGCTATCCTGGGCTCAGGTGTGTTTGTGTTTATCCAGAGTGTTCAAGTATGATTCTTGTAAGGCGCAGGTTGAGGATTTAGTCTTCAAGTGAGTTTGTCCATTTCACTCTTCCAAATACAGCCCCTGTACCAGCCACTCTTTCCCTAAAAGTCTCTTGTAGGTCAGAAGAGGGACTGGACAGGAAAGAGCATGGATCCATCAGCAGAAGCCTCCTCAGTCCTAACAACTGAGCTTATTTATATATATTTTTTTATTGTTACTTAAATTTTTTTGAGCTTATTTATATTTTTAACAAATATTTATTTTGCATATAATCTTTGGGGGATCAACAAAATTGGTCTGTGCCCCTCAGGAGCCCTGAGATTAATAGAGGAATAAACATGTACTCACAAGGAAGAGTTAAGAAAGAAGAGTAGGCATAAGGTGATAAAGATGTCAAAGTAGAGGAGACAGATGGTAAGTGTGATAGGAATTTACAGAAGAAAGGGATGAATGTGAATTAGATGTGCATAGAGCAGTTTGGGGAAAACCTGGAAGAAATGGGATTGGATCTGGTCTTGGGGAATGGATCATGTTTAGGTTACAGAAGTAGAGATGGAGTATGTGCATGATGGAAAGAAAAGAATGGCCAAAAGTTGGGATTGTAATTGTGAATCATAGTCCAGAATAAATAAACAATTGATACTGTTGGGAAGTTAGGATACTATGTACACCCAAAGTATACAAAACTGCAGAGAGAACATCATACCTACAGCAGTCTTCTTGTGCATATAAGGCCAGTTCATCATCAGACACGTACACAGGAGGTGCACAACAATGACAGAAGACAATGTATGGTAATCATCCAATGGGTGGTATGGGCAATGACTGTCATAATCTGGTCATTTGTGTATTGAGATGGTTATGGCTTTCTGAGGGAAAGTCATTAAAAAAAAAGTCAGGTGTATTTTGACAGGATAGTCCCTAATTTTTGCTGATAATTATTTTTGCCACTACCCAAAGATAAAAAGGAAGATGAGTCTTTATAGCACTGAGGCCACAGACCTTGTTTCCCAATTCTCACCAGGTCTTCCTCAATAGAACTGTTTTGGCTGGTCCACAAACTCTGGTCCAACAGAGAATGGAATGACAGATTTTAAATCTGTGTAAAGACCTTCTTAAATCTAGACATGTCTAAAGATAAGAAGGACAGGTGTGAGAAGCAATGAATTTCCCATCACCGGAGGTTTTAAAGCAATGTCTAGACGTTTGCTTGATAAGAATATTGTAGGAAAAAGTACATGCATTGAATAGGGGGAAGCAAAGGGTAGGGAATGCTGGAAGAGACATCCTTTATGGTCCCTTCTAAACTCAGGAGTCTTTATTTTATTTTAGGTTCAGTGGAAAAATGGTAACATCTGCTTATAGAGTTATTAGACCCATTGATCAGGATAAAGACAAGTAGAAGGTAATTAAGTGAGGCTTGTATTAGTAGTAGGGTTGCCAAGTTTAAGTCGGCCTTGGATTTCAGTTGGAAGTTGAGAAGAACGTGATCCTCTGGAGCAGTTTGAAATAAGGAAATGTGGTGGAATAGGGAGGGAAGGGATGAGAACCAATCCCAGGACCTGAGCTGAAAGCAACAAAGTTGCTCCGCCTAGGAAGGAATGCCAGGTCTTACTTGGAGTACACTCATTAACAGAACTAAACTCATTAACAGAATGAAGTTAAGAGTAATGTTGGCTTCGATGGGAATATGCAGATAGCTGAAAACACCTATAGGAAGACCTGTTTTTGCTCAAGTCAAGAAGCAGCACCACCCACACAAGCAGAGCCTAAGAGACTGAGCAAAGTGGTGTATTTATACCCTAGGCCTGCCATAACAAAGTACTACAAGCCACACAGCCTAAAATGACAGAATTTAGTATCTCACAGTTCCAGAGGCCAGACATCTGAAATTAAGGTGTTAGCAGGGCCATGTTCCCTCTGAGGGCTCTAGGGAAGAAGTCTTCCCTTACCGCATCTAGCTTCTGGTGGTAAGCAGAAATCCTTGGTGCCCTCGGCCTATTGTGGTATCACTCCACACCTCATGTCCTCACCTCCAGATGTCAGTTGTCCCTCCGTATGTATCTATCTCTTATCCTTATAAGGATGCCAGTCAATGGACACAAGACCCACCTCAATCCAATATGATCTCATTTTTTTTTAAGATTTTATATATTTATTTGAGAGAGGGAGAGAGCACACAGAGGGAGAGGGAGAGGAAGGCTCCCCACTGAGCAGGGAGCCCAAGGTGGAGCTCTATCCCAGGACCTGAGCTGAAGGCAGACATTTAACCAACTGAGCAAACGAACAAAAACAAAAACAACAACAACAAAAACCCACTCTGTTTCCAAATAAGGTCATACTTTGAGGCTCCAAGGGGACATGGATATTGGGGGAGACTATTTAACCCAATACAGTTGGGGACCCCAAATTTTATTAAATACTTGAGACTGGTTGAAAATAGGAAAATACACCAACCTCTGCCTACATGTTATTTTTATTTAAAACTTTTGGTTGACCATTTTTCTCTTTTCAACCATCAACCATCAACCATGATGGTTACCATGGGTGGAATACTTCCTTCCCGCCACACATGGTCCTGTGTTCTTCTCAGGCAGTCTCTTACTTCCTCTTCACAGGATGGGTGTGATTATTAGCTCCGTTTTGTAGAAGATTTAACCAAGACTTTGCATAAGTAATCTATAGAAAGCCACTTCAGTAGTAAATGCCAGAGTGAGGCCTCAAGCTAAGGCCGTGTGACTGCAAGTCTGATAGAGATATGTAAGTGATTACTGATTAATACATATTTATATTGTTATCTTTCTGAAGTCATGTTTATATTAACATCATAATTGGGTGGAATATATGCATTCATCTCCAGATTCTCAGTTATCTCTGCTTGGAAGGAAACTTACTCTTTTGAACATTTGCTATCCAGTCACCTTGTGGCAACTCTGTTCAGCTGGAGGCCTACTGCCTCGGAGGACTGAACCAGACCTTACGGTAGGAGAGTATCTCAAATTCTGCAGAAAGAAACTATTTCCAAAGCATCTGCACTTACGTGCAGCACATGTAAAATGCTCTTAGGTCCTATCAAAAGGGAAATGGCATCTGGTGCAAAGGGGCTTCCTCACATATGATTGTTATTACAACCATTTTTTTTTATCAGTATCATTTAAGACACTAGTTCTTAACTAGGGTGATTTTTCTCCCCAGGGCACCCTTAGCAATGTCTGGACACATCAGTTGTCACGGTTGGGGGGAAGGTGTTATTACACGTCATGAATCAAGGCCAAGGATGCTGCTGAGTATCCTGGCCTGCACAGGACAGAACCCCCCCACCCCCGAACAAAGAACGATCCGATCTGGCTCTAAACAGCAATAGTGCTGAGGCTGAGAAACCATGGTTTAACACAACAGTCCATGGTAAAAGAGGACGCTTCAGAGCTGTCTCATTGTTCAACATAGGGTTCCACTGTTTCCTTGTCAGATTCAGTCACTTACTCAAAGTTTTCACGACCTATACCCTGGTGACTACTCTCTCAGTAGTGATGACAGCTGATAATGATGCTTAATATTTACTGAGCTCTTACTATATGCCAGGCACTGCTCTTAGTGCTTTTCATGTGTGGGCTCAGTCAATCTTCACTGTGACTCTTTTAATAGAAACCCGTTATTATTCTTGTTATGCAACTAAGGAAAGTAAGGCACAGCAAGTTTGCAAAACATGCCATAGGTTACGAAGCCAGTGTAGGGCACATGGAGGATGCTTCTCTCTAACCTTCATTCCCCTCTTCCTGTCTCCTTCCCCCAGCATAGATCAGACGGAGAACCTGGTTGTATATTTTGGGGAACAATACCTGTGGAGTGGGAGTAGGACTTCCACTTAGCAGATGGAGAATTAGAGGCATCAGCAAGAGGAGGAAACTGGCATGCTGCTCAGGGACATTAACCAAACAGAAAGGGAAGCAGTGAGCCCCTATGCTCAGTGACGAGATCCATAAGGAGCCTCCGTCTTACCACTGACTCTCACATAATGCTTAGCTCATGTTCTCTTCCAATTTATATACTACCTGTGGCTATTTTTTCCCCTCCCAAGTAGTCTTATCTTAGAGTGAGCTGTGCCTAGTAGAGTCTGACTGACTCTAATAGTGCCAAATGAATACCATAGACTGGATAGGTGGATGGATGGATGGATGGATGGATGGATGGATGGATGGACACATGGATGAACAGATGGATGGCCAGATAAGTCAAATACTGAACTATCAATATGGCTTAAAGAATGATATACTAGGGGAGAGGGACTTCATTCCTAAGAGTACAATTAGGATCGAGAGTCTCAAAGGTGGTTCTCAAGTGTGGCAGAAATCTGGGAGCCTGCAGAACTGGAAAGAGCCAGAGACTGGGAAGAGAAGCATGACCTGAAATTTACCTGAGCCCAAGGGCCATAGTATACAGCTGGCCCTTATTCCACACAACCTGTAAGTGAGTCTCTTTTTAATGGGTCTGTATCTTGTTTCACTCTCTAGGCCAAGGTTTTTCAACCTCAGCGCTATTGACATTAAAGCCAGATAATTCTGTAATTGGGGAGAGGGAGGGAATCTGTCCTATGTCTGGCAGGGTATTTATCGGTAACCCTAGCCTCTACTCACAAATCCCAGGAGCACTGCCCCAAGTCATGAAAATCAAAAATGTCTCTGGACATTGGCAGATGTCTCCTGGAGGACAAAATTATGCTCAGCGGAGACCCACTGCTGTAGTACTATGAGTTCCTATAGGACAGAGCTTGCGTTTCTTCACTTCCTGGCCATTGCAGGACTTGGCACAATGATAAAACCTTCATAAATGTCTGTGGCTTGATAGATTGCTTATCTCCTTTGGCGGGAAGAAAGTCCAATTTCAGGGAGAAAACACTGTGGGAGAAAAGAGAGGAAGAGAGAGACGGGTAGGGAAGGAGCAAAGAAGGAAGAGAGAAAAGGGTAGAGGGAAAGAAAAGGAGGGAGGGTGGCAAGTAGAGGGGAAAGGACATGATCATGGATGTCAGCAGCCCCCAACCCATGCCACCCATGGCTCATTTCTGTGCGGGTGGCTCAGCAACAGGTGTGAAGTCAACTCTCAAACTCAGCAAGGAACTTCTGGTGGCTTCACCTCTGCTTGAACCAGAAAACTGACAGTTTTCACATTCATGTTGCTTAGAAGGGACCAGGGATATCTTTTTTGTGTGTCTGGATATGTGTGTGTGTGTGTGAAAGTATAATTACCCATCACTGATTAATCTTCAGACTGAGTCAAGCATTCATTGCAAATCCTTGAAACAAACAAGTCTATTTATATTTTAATTATTTTGGGGGGTTTCAGGTTGATTTGTCTTTCTTCTGCATATTTATGAGGCTGTTGATCCTATGGTAACCTTATCCTTACCTCTTGCAGAGCAGGAGGAAGGCAGAAGGAGGAAAAAAAAAAAAAACAACAACAAAACACAGCGAAGCTGCCTCTACCCCTTTTCCCTGCCCCAGGGTGCTCCAGCATTCCCTATAGCTCTGGAGGACAGTGAGGTTGACGCACAACAGAGACTGGTTTTAAATTAAGGCGTAATTAACCGGGACCCCTTGCCCATGGTTGTCATTCTTATTTAAGGTGACCTCAATCCTCCTGCTGGAGTCTGATTTTGGTCCTGGCTCCTTTTGCTTCCTTGTTATCCAGTCATCTTGCATCTTTATTATATGTACGTTTTCCAAAGGACCCCAATTTTTTTCTTAAATAGTGCCCATTTTTCTATAAAGTTTCATCAGGGAATTTGGGTTATTGAAGAAATCATGCAGATTTCCTTATTGGACAGTCCATCGCGCTTGGCTGTGAAGAAACTCACAAGCAAGGTAGGGGTAACGTGTTCAGCAGACTGGCCATTGGATGCCCACTAACAAATACCAAATAAGATAAGCATACTTAAGTTCCTGGATCCAGCGGCGTGGGACGACACTAGGCACTGCTTAGCTCATGTTTTGGCTTCTTCAATAGCTTATTTGTCAGCAGGGACTCCCTCCCTCCAGCAGACCTCCATGGAGGGGAGGCGTGTACTGCCCCAGCCCACTGATGTTGGGTTTCGCTGGTTGACTTGCCTTAGCCTCCTGGTGAGAAGGATCTGCTTTCCTATTTCTTGCTGGGGTCAATGGTGTATTAACAGATGTGAGGCCAGCAGAGGCTTGGGCTTCTGTGCTCCTATCACCGTGGAAAGAAAATGCCTTAGGAAGTTGCTGGTCCAAAGAGGACTAGAGATGCATCCTCCTTACATCAGACCAGTGAATCAGAGCCAAAGCCGGCTGAGCCCACTCTAGATCAGCTGAGCTCCAGCTGACCAGCACATGCATAAGCAAGAAATTAATGCCTGTTGTTTTATGCCACTGGGTGATGGGTGTTATTATAGTTTTGAAGTTTGATTGCTTTGACAGATCAAGCTTTACCAAAAATGCCTTTAAGCCTCTGATCCTGTGCTGGAGCCAAAGTTCTGAGAACACCGCCCCACACCAGCCTACCCAGGCCCGTGGCGCTGTTCTCTAATAACTATTCCAACTATTCCGTAAGAATGATGTGGTTTTCAAGGTTCTTTGACGCATTTTGTTCATCTAACACATCGAGACTACAATGTTACATTATTTTCATCTCCATCTTACAAGTTAGAAAAATGGACTCAGATAAATGAAGTGATCTATCAGGCGACAAAGTCGGTAAATGGAAGATTGACCTTCATCTTCCCCTTCCAGATTGCACTCTTGCCTCAGACTGTCTTGTTCGTTGCACCTGTGATTTAAGTTCGGTGACGGGGGTTGATGAAGAGACAGGGTGGGTCTTTGCTTCCTGATCCCGCCACAGCCAGCTGCTGTTAGCCCTGTGGGCCCGGAGCGCATGGGGCATCCCATTGGCTTAGAAACTGTTCTCAGGTTGGGAAGACAGAAGGTTAGAATCTCATCCTTCTCAAGCTTCTCTCCTCCCATTCCCATGTCGCCTGCGCCCGCGCCCCACCCCCCCACCCCCCCAGCCCCAAGACGTCTTGGCTTTAGGGTCTCTGAATATCATGCGGGTGAGGAATTCCATTCTGGGCAAATCGGTCCCACTCAGCATGTCTGAAAATCACATCGAATGGGATGCCTGCTCTCGAAAGGTGATGGCAGAGGTTGGTTAACCTTTTCTCTTAGTCCGTTTCCTATCTCTGGGGGCCCTGCACTCTCTGTTACAGCGACTCCATCTGCATGTGTAATGTGAAAGCAGGTCTGGGCGGTATGTTAATATATGGCCCCAAACGCTGAATGTTTAAAAAGAAGGCAGTGGGCAGGATTGTGCCCCATGGCTGCTGCCTGTGTGCCTGCCGTGGCTTACAGACCAACAGAGCTGAACACAAATTACAGCACCGGGGCTCCCTATCTTTGAAGTGAAAATTTGCAGTAAGTATTGAAATGGATGGAAGTACTGTCATTCTTTCCTTTCTTTCTCTCTCTTCTTTCTTATTTACTTCTAGTCTTCCCTTCCTTTCTTCTTCCTTCTTTTTGTCTCCGTCTTGTCTCTTCTTCCCAGTGTTCTATTTCTCCCATCTTTCTTCTCTCTTTCTTTCTCTCTTCATCTTTCTTTTCCTCTCTTTCTTCCTTTCCCCCTTCCTTTCTTTCTCCCAGCCTATCTGCAGATATTTACTGAGCACCCCCACTGTGCAGGAATGTGGGTCCCTGCCCCTGAGCTCTGCAGGTTCCCACCATCTCTGCAAGCTCTGGGCACTCTGCTCCTAGCTGTGCCCTGGGGACCAAGGTGGGGGGGATGAGGAGGGGAGAGCATCAAGGGAGAGGGAGGCCAATCCAGCTGGGAAAGGAGGATGTTGCCTTCATCCCCTGGCCTTCAGCATAAAGGTGCAGAGCGTCTGCTCCTGAGTCTGCGTTCCCCTACTCCTTTCATCTGGAGTAAGACTCTTTAATTTGTAAACATTAATAACCATTATTATTATTAAAAAGGAAAGAAAGTGAGTAGCCCTGTAACTAATTACTTTAAGTGTTCTCAACAAGGCACAGTTCAACTTCTTTATAAAACCTCCTGCTGTGAAGACCAGATTGTCATTATGATCAGATCCTTCCTTAGACCTATTAATTTTACCCAGAATAACAGCAGAACAGATGCAAGAAGAAGGCTAGTCTGATTAACATAATTCTTTTCAAAGACCATTTCCTCCCTAAGGGCCACCGTACTGAGTCTTCTATCTTGTCTCAGATCTAATTACATTCAGGAGAATTCAGACACTGACGGGCCATCTCAGCAGATGTCACTTCTCAGATTTGAAGCACACTTCAGGATATGAAACCTTATCAGAAAATCAATTGAAATTAACAATTCCCTCTCTCTTTTTCTCCATCTCTTCCCTCTGCCAGAGCTCCCTCTCCCTGCGTCTTTTCCTCCCTCTTTCCCTTTTCTTTGGCCAGATTAAAGTTGTTTCCAAACACTAACCTTTCTCAGGAGGAGAGACAGCATTTCCGGGAATTCAATAAACCTGAAACTCAAGCCTAGGCTTACCTTTTGAAGTGTTTCTCTGCTTCTCCCTGTCTCAGCATAATGAGAGAGAGAGAGAGAGAGAGAGAGAGAGAGAGAGAGTGTATATTATGAGCAGCGGTTCTTGAGGGGCTCTTTAGGGTATAAAAATAAGGTAAAAACAGGAGAAACAGGGGCTTTCTGCAGCACATTGAAAAGATACACACCACAAGGTGCCTCTTAAGTATCTGATCTCTGATTGAAACCAGAACCGATTTGGATCCCAGTGTCTGATCTTTGATGGGCAAGAGCCATGGGTTTACAATGGAGTCTCTTGCTGCTTTTAATGAAGTATTTGACTTTTCGCCTGCTGCTTTCAATTGAGCTCTGGGAGCTTTGGATAGAAGCTCTTGGGGGAGCCGCAAGGGAATGGGGGCTGGGTGAGTGGTGCCTGGTGCCTAGGTCAAGCTAGGGCAGACCCCGTGTTCCAGCAGCCCCAGAATCTCCTCACTCAGCCTCACCCTTTGCTCTGGGGCCTTTTGTTCTGGGATCTGAGAATGTGGGGCAAAAAAAAAAAAAAAAAAAAGAGGCCTGAAACACCAATTAGCTGAACACCAACCACATGTTTCTCTGCTACCCTGCTTGGGCGCCACTGTGGTCTGCCTCGCTCTGCCTCTCCGAAGTTGCCTGGGTATGGGAAAATCATGCCCTAGGCAGGAGTGTTTGAGGACATGACTATCGGCAGAGACCATGGACAAGCCATCTATTTTACATATCCTGGGAGAACAGTGAAGAAGGAGGTAGAGAGCGGGAACATGCCATTCTGCATTACGCACTTGCTTTCTGCGGGCTGCAGATGCTGACACAGAGCGCGAGCAGGCCTCCACTCCCTGACGGCTCGTTGCAGCAGCTGCTCTTGCCTGGCTGGGCCCGGCCGTGTCTCCGAGGTGGTGTTCCTCGGGGTAGCCAGCTGGGTGATCTCCCCAGATAGCCCGTGGCCTTGGCACGAGCCCTCTGGGAAGCTGCCAAAGCAAGAGCGCTGTGGCGTGATGGGCAGCTCTTTGCAGAGATGCCGAAAAACCTCTGATCTTCTGCTTTGGTGGGGGTAGAGATTGAGAGGAGAGTACTAGATGTGGGAAAAGAGGTGGAGAGAAGGATGGAAACCAGGGCATCTTTGTCATTCTCTAGTTTGCATGGTATGTCTTGCTTCCTATCCCCTCAAGAATAGGGGAGCTTTGGGCTTGTAAATCCACGTCTGTGCTCTATGGTCTTTTTGTGGTCCGGCTCTCAGAGTGACACCAGAGTGTACATCACTGATGAACGAGGAGCCCCTTGACTCCTGAGAGATCGCGCCGTCTCAAGCTTTACTCTCTGGGGATGCCTAAGAAGGTGATGCCATGGTCAAGACAATAAAACGAGGGGAAACCAACCCCTCTTCTCGTCCAGCGATCACTGAGTGGAATGTCATCATCATTGTGGGAGAGAGAGGAAGCTCATGATGGTGGAAGGCAGACAGTGGCAGGTCAGGGGGTCCCGAGCGGTGGGTGGGTCCTCACACCACCTGTGCCATCACAAAGACTGAAGGCAAACACGTGCGTTACGGCGGGCGACTCTCGAGCCTGCCTGGGCTTTCAGGAGTCCCTGCAGGGCTCAGCTTGCTGCTCTGCTCAGGGGAAAGCAGCTCGGCTAGGGCTCAAATGGGAGGGACGGACGTGAGTTTCAGAAGTCTGGCCTCTGTCTTGCCTTCTTTGAGTTAACACATGAAAAGGGTAAGCTTTCCCTGCTCTAGATGGTCTGGACAGAAAAACAGATGGCTTCTTGTGAAAGCAACCGGCTTATAGCCCATCTAAGGCGAGAGTCAATGAAAAATAATTACTGAGTGGTTTTAGTGTGTAAAGACTTTCGGTTACTCACCATTTATTAAGCACCTGCTATGTGCCTAGTGCTGTGAAAGCTACTGTGGAGAGGTGATGAGAAATGAATCAGACATGGTCTCTGACACACAAATAGTTTATGGTGTATTGGATACACGTATGCAATTTACTGCATCTTGTTACGTTTTTATTCACTTGACAGTTTACCTTGGGTATTACTTTATATTAGTTTATGAAGATTTGTTGGGGGCACCTGGGTGGCTCAGTTGGCTAAGTGTCTGCCTTCGGCTCACGTCATGATCCCAGGATCCTGGGGTAGAGCTCTACATCAGGCTCCCTGCTCAGTGTGGAGAGCCTGCTTCTCCCTCTCTCTCTGCTCTTCCCCCAACTTGTGCGCTCTCTCATTCTCTCTGTCAAATAAATAAATAAAATCTTTCAAAGAAAAAAAAAATTGTCAGGGCACCTGGAGGGCACAGTTGGTTAAGCATCCAACTCTTGGTTTTGGCTCAGGGGGTCGTGTCAGGGTCCTGAGAGTGAGCCCCACATTGGGCTCTACCCTCAGTGGCAATTTGCTTAAGCTTCTCTCTCTCTCCCTCTCCCTCTGCCCCTCCCACTTGTGTGCACTCTCTCACTCTAAAGAATCTTTAAAAAATTTTTTAAGTAAAAATTTGTCATATTCTTTTAAACTATTATAAAATATGCTATATGTATCATATAATATGTCTCTATATTATACACACACACACACACACAGAATATTAGAATCAGTGTCCTATTATCAGGCACATCTAGAGTAAATTCCTAAATGTGGAATTGTATATCCCATTTAACTTTTGTGATCTCGTTAAATAGCTCTCTTTAGAAGTCACGCTACAACGTGTGCCTCCCAGCAGCATGTCTATGCTACATTCTATAAAAGCATGTCTCCTAACACTCGACGGTGTTTGAGACATAAACAATGGCATCTTGTGGCTCTATTTTGCATTTCTCTTATTAGGACTGAGGTTGATAACCTTTTTGTTCATCTAAAACCCACTTGTTTTTCCCTTTCTGTGAATTTTCCATTTATTCTACCGTCTATCTTCTGAAGGGTTGTTGGTTTTTCTTTATTGATTTGTAAACACTCTTTATGTAGGCCCTCAGGTCTTATCTATAGCTCTGAAAACGGAAAGAGTTCTCACACATTTAATGCCAAAACTCATTTAGTGGAAAAACTTGACCTGATTTTAATGTGAGGTTTTATCTATCTCATTTAGTGTGAATATTTACATATTTGCTGCAGAAAAAAATAATGCACTTGAATTTATAGGATGCTGCCCTCCACTATACTGGTGATCTTTCATTATATTCAATATATTCCCAATATTAACCTTCAAAAAAACATTCAAAAACAGTTTAAGGTAAGAAAATGTGGAAATTAGGAAAAAAAATTTTTTTTCAAGTTAATGCTTGGCCCTCCCCAACATACTTGGAGTCAGAAAACCCAGGAAGGAAGCAAAGTAAAAGTTTCTTCGCATCCAGTGCCTAATCCATATTTTGCACCTTTGGGTCATAATCTGAGGACACCATGGCCATATTTCTAAGTGGGAGGCATTTCAAAATACATGTGGAATCAAAGTAGCCAATTGAAACTTCTTTATTTGCAGATTCAAAGTTGGCAGACAAGTCCGTTTACAGAAATGTTACAACAGTTGTCACAACTAGAGCTGTTCTCTCACACAATAATATTTTTCACATCTTCTGTTACCCAATAAATCATATATTTATATTTGAGACAACTTAGTTGCAAGCCCTTCCTCACTCTGAGATTATAAATGATGACTCTCATGTTTTCTCACAGTGCTTTTACGGATTCCTTTTTCACATTTTATGTTTGATCCACCTGGAATTTATTTTGGCATAAGAGGTGAGGTAGAACGCTCACTTAATATTTTATCAGATGGCTACCCAGTTGTCGTGAACCAGATTCACTGATAATCCATCTTGACTCCATTAATTTGAAATGTCATCTTCCTAATACACTAAATTCTTATGTGTATTTGATGCTATTTCTGAGTTTTTCTGTTTATTCCTTGAATAAGTCTATTTAGTACAAAGGGCGGGCTATGGCTCTATAGAGTAATATTGCTCTCCCAAAACGTTCCATCGGTTTATACTTTTTTTTTTTTTTAAGATTTTATTTATTTGAGAGAGAGGGAACACAAGCAGGAGGAGTGAAAGAGGGAACCTGATGTGGGGCTCGATCCCGGGTCTCCAGGATCATGACCTGAGCTGAAGGCAGTCGCTCAACCAACTGAGCCACCCAGGCGCCCCTCCATCGGTTTATACTTTCAACAACAACATCTAACTATCTTACTCCTCCACATCCTTGACAACGCTCCCTATTTCAAATCCTTTCCATTTTAGAAAATAAAGACTATAATTTAATTGTTTTTATTTGCACTTTTATTACTAGTAAGGCAAATATATTTATATATTATAAATATATATTATATATCTTAAAATACATTATGTATTTTAAATATAAATATTTGTATTTAAATATATAAAATTTTTATTTATATATATAATGTAAATTATATATATAATTATATATATATAAATTAGCTGTTTGTATCTTTTGTCCATATTTCTAATGGGATGTTGAACTCTTTATTGATGCTAATGGTATCCTTTAAAAATCTTTGTCAGAGATGCAGTTGGTATCAAAAGCTGAGTTTGGAGGAGCAGGCTGGATGGAGGAGACCATTCTAAAATATATCTTTAATAGTATGCTCGGAAGCAGAGAGTCGAAAAGATGAGGAGGGGGTAGGAGATAGTTAATAACCATGCCCACTGTGGGCTGGATGTTCGTGTTTCCCTAAAATGCATATGCTGAAGCCTGATCCCCAGTGCGATGCTACTTGGAGGTGGGCCTTTGGGAGGTGGTGAGGTCCTAAGAGTGGAATTGTCATGGGAGGATTAGAGCCCTTAAAAGAAGAGACATTGGAGATCTTACCTCCTCTCTCCCCGATCTCAGCAGGAAGAAGAGCTGAGCTGTCTGCAAACCATGAAGTGGGCCCTTTCCGGAGTCTGAGCACCCTGCCCTGGTCGCCAACTCCCTGGCCTCCAGAACAATAAGAAATGAATTTCTGTTGTGTAAACCACCCAGTCTATGGTATTCTGTTATAATAGCCCTAAATGACTAAGTCATTGCTAAACATTTGCTCGCCACTTATGCAACTTTCCAAGTTTCTGCTCATTGTATCATCAGACTAACCTATGGGGTAGATACTATGGATCTCTCCATTTCTCAGATGAAGACACTAGGGCTTGGGGGTTAAATAACAAACTCAAAGTCACACAGCTAGAACATTATAGAAGCAAAACTAAAATCCAGATCTCTGACTCCAAAGCAGGTTATTTTAATGTCCATATATACTGAATTCTAGTAGCTAGTAGCTCCAGGGGCTAATGGAAAAGTCAGATCTATCCATCCACGATATCACAGGGTAGACAGTTTGTGTTTGGCTGACTCGTTTCTGTCTGTCACAAGATGGACAGGTATCTTACATGCCACAACTTCCTTTTCCATCATTACTCACTGTCCTGTTCCCTCCAGGTGGTCAGAGTTCTTGACCATGCCCTCTTCGGGCCTGACCCCCACTGGTGGATACCCAAGGTACGAACGTGTCTCTGAACCCTTCCTTTTTTTTTCTCATCCAAATGCCCCTGGCCTTTGAACTAAAAGCCATAGTTTCTGCTAATTTGCTCAACCAAATTAGGCAGAGTTTTTAATGAATGCTAATGAACTAATATGTTATTCACAGGGAAGGCAGGCAGGAGACAAGGAAAGAGAAAAGGGGAAGAAAAAAACAAAACGAAGTGTACCAAATGACAAGCGTGAATTTGGCTTTCTAGGTAGAAAGGGATCTCTTTCCCTAGGGATTTTTCTGTGGCAAAAGGAGGCATTGGGACAGGGCTGAACTGGAGGGAGATAATTGGGGGCCAGGTGGGCCTCAGATGCTGGGTGTACTGCATCTCCCTAGACCAGATCCATGGCAGACCTCCCGGCTTGTGGCAGACTTCATGTGGCAACATTTCCAGCCCAGGGCTCCAGCAGGGCTAGGCCGGTGTTGACTGTGAGGGAGGCGGTCCCTGCAGAGTTGGGACTTCCAAGAAGACAATGCTCCCCTAGGCAAATTAGAGACCACTGAATTCTACTAGGTCCCTAAACATTCCCCTAATTGATCCGGAACTATATAAAGGGTAAGAAACGATTTAAATAACCCTGCCCTTATAGCCAGCTTGCAAACTGTTTTAAACTGGAGGGCAGTCCCCATTTGCGGGAGATCTACCTTATTTGCTTCCCTGAGGATTGTTCCTGAAGCTTTGACATGAAAGACCAAGGAGAGAAAACTAGACATGGAAAGAGGAGGGAGCACCTCTGTATTTCCCACCTCGGATGGTATAAATGGCTCTGTTTTTGCGGGAGGACAAGGGATGGGCAAATGGGAGGTGATCTATATATTTTGCAATTAACAAGGATAATGAAATATTTTCACAAATGTTTGCTTGAGGCTACAGGTTTCTCTCTAGACTTTCTTCCTTTGATAATGAGAGATGCTTGTGGGGGTGGGGTGTGATGCAAAGACCTGAAACCATCTTCACCTCACCCAGTCCGAAAGCGAGGGTTGGAGGGAGCTGAGCTCTCTGGTCTTCTCCAGCTGGATACTCCTGTGATTGTGTCTGCTTTTATCTGAAGGGATGAACTGTGCTCAGAATAGGGAACGAGAAAAGATTAATTATACTCAATTGAATAGAAACATTATTAAGAATAACCCCTTACGTTTTTTTCTTATTACTGTGTCTTTTCACTCTCTTGAGGCACTATGATATTTCAAGGCTATCATGCGTTTAAAATAACCTCACCATTAGCCCTTGGAAATAGTTAAGATGAGCATTATCCTCCCCTTTCCATGAGGAAACTGAGGCCTGGGCAGGTCAGGGGCTTGCCTAGAATCCCAACAGGAGCCCAGGTCCCTCTCTGCCAGCCCGAGCTGTTTCCAGAGGATGGGCTGCGTCTCCCTGCAAGATACGGTCTGCTGATTAGAGTAGTTTCTTTTTCCCAAGTCCCATTGCATTGGACAGATGCATTAAAAGCCTCCCCGGGTAGACAAATCCTGGGGCCGACAGGTAGCTTTCCATTAATAAAGCAAAAATACAAATTAAGCAGTCCTCTTGGTGATGCTAGAACAGGACTCGCCCCTCCTCCCCCGCCCCCTAGGAATCCACAAACACATCTTTAAATAACAAAAGAAAATTGAGTAGCTGATGCAGTTAGCAGTGGCCCCGTGGGGGCTGGGGAGACCAGAAAAAGAGTCTATTATTTCGCACCTGTCCTGCCCAATAGCTCATTGTGCAGCAGTATTTACTTAAAAAGCAGAAGAGGAAATCATTATTTGCTCTTAGTCCTGCGATTCCCGTGGCTACACTCTTTGGAGAAAGTGTTTTATTTTATTTCTTTTTTCCCCTTCTCCAATGCCTGAGTTACAAGAGGTAGGAGTGTCAGTGCTTGGTGCATACATAGGATACGGAGAATCAGCACCGAGGCCAGGATGGGAGGGTGGCATCGCTCTGCCCAGCTTTCTTTCATGTCTGGACAACAATGAGAAATGAGCTCAAAGGGAGGTCTCTCTCTCTCTCTCTCTCCCTCTCCCTCTTTCTCACCCTCCCTTCTTCCCTCCCTTTCTCTCTGCCCTGGTCTCTCTTCTCTCTCCCCCTTTGCAGAAGCTGTATGCACAACACACATGCACGGATATCTACACGTTGTATAGTACCCGTATGTTGTATACGCATATATGTATTTTACATTTATTATCTAAACATATCAACACGATACACGGAGTACTAAGTACACACACACATACACACACACACACACACACACTCACATACAATTGCATCCCACTTCCCTCCTCCCAAACAGAAATGCTAGTGGAACACTGAAAAAAAATTTTTAAAAATGCATAATCTGGACCGGGGGAAAAAATAAAAGAAAAGCAAAACCCCCATTTTAAATGTTGTAAGTATCTTCCAGTTACTAATGTCTCCCCCTCTTAATGGCTGTGTTTCTCCAGCTGGAAATTGGCAGCAATCAGCTTTACAAGTGTTGGGGAAAGATTTACTTGGACAGATGAAAGAAAATCATTTCCTCCTAAATGCCGGCACCCACCACAGATAATGGGGCACTCCCCTGCTTGGCAGAGGGCAGCACATTTTGAAGGAGCTTGTTTTCTTGGAAAATATAGTCATTGGACAGGGAAGACAAAAATATGACCAGGCTGGTAAAAATGCTATTGTTAGAGGTAATAAGGTGTTAAGGGCAGTGCTTTACAAGTGGAGAGCATTTTCTAAAGCTTTGAGAGCAGGGTGGGTAGAGGATAAATGGCATGGGGGGAGAGAGAAGCCCAGCAGGACTAGCTGACCTATCTTTAGCAGTTTCTATGGCCTTTGCATTCCCATAGAATGTGAGTGCAGAAAGAGGCCGGCAAGATCATTTTGTCCTACCCCCTCATCGCTTCTGGCCAGGAGAGGAGAGAAAGCCGCGAAGCCACATCAGGCAGTGGTTAGTATTGGAGCTGGGAACCCCAGGCACCCAGGTGCAGGCAGATCTGTATGCCATGAACTGCATGAAGTCCGGGGTTCTGCCCCCTTCCCCGGGGCAAGCAGTTCGCAATCTTTCTGTGTTTGGGGGTGCTTTCAGAGGAGGGGACTCGAGGAGGAGCCAGCTCCCAGACTCTGGCCCAAACCAGTCTGCACCAGGCAGTTTGACATGTATCTTCATTAGTTGTCTATCAGGGACAATTGCACGAGTTTCTGTGACTGAAAAGAGTATGAAAACCAGTGTTGCTTCATTGATCCATGTCTGGGCCATTCTCTTGGACCCCCATATCATTTCCAGGGCTTCACCCTATTTGCTGCTGCTCTTGGTCTAGACTCGAACCACTCTCTTGGACTTAAATTTTGCCCCCGATGGCTACTTAACCAGATTTTGATCCCACTGCTCGCTCATCTTGCTTTCCTGCCCTAACCCTCCTCCGTCTTTCCTTGCTTCTTTGGGCATCACATTCCACACTGTGTCCCTCAGGGAGACATCAGTTCCTCTAAACTCTTATTCTAATCTCTCCACACTCACTGCGTGAGCTCTCACGGGCCGTCTCACACGACTGTCCCCACGCTTGACTCACACCAAGTGGCGCGTCTGTCATCTTTCTGCTGCCGATTCCCAAACTTATTTCTGCAGCCATGATCACAGGCTCGAGTTTCAGACTTGTAACTGCCAGTATGGCCTGGAACTCTCTGCAAGAATGTTCCATGGCATAAGCATTCCGCACAGACCGCTTCTGCGTCTGTGGGGATGATCGCATTCAGCAGAACCAGCTCAGGGCCCACCATCTGAGACTGAATGGAGGGCCAGAGAGCAGCCTTCTCACTAGCCGGGCAATCATCAGACCTCGCCAGTTTTCCCTTTGTCTCCAGATGTCCCCCTCCTCTCCATGTCCATCCCCCACCCTGCCATGGGCCCTGGTCGTCTTGCATCTGGCTGACCACAGGAAGCTCCCAAGCTCTCCATCTTGAGGTCAGTCTCTCTCCCCTGCTTTTGTTCTCTCCACACAGGCAGAAATGGCCTGCTTGGAGAGCAGATCCCACCGCCAGGCCTGGGACCAAGCCAAGCCCCTAGCTGTAGTCTGCTGTTGTGATCGCTCAGTCCTCCTGCCTTGCTCTTTTCTTTCCAACAAAGCAAACTGGGTGCCATTTCCAGAGTTCCCCTTTGCCCTTGGTCTTTGCATTTGCTGGCCCTGCTGCTTACCATGTCCTCCCTAGCACCTCTTCTCCTAGCCAGTTTGGGCTCTACTAAGTCTCAATTAGAGACCTCCTCTATCACAAGCCTTCCCTGTTCACCTTTTCCTAGGGCTCACTCGGCACCCTCTGCCGCCCTATCGCTATTGATTTATCGTTTATCGATTGCCTGCTTTGTAGGCAATGTATGGCACTAGGGACATAGTAACGACTATAGCAAAGAAAACCCTGCAACTAATCCCACCTCCCAGGTTCGTTGCCCCAGTGTCCTCCCTCCCTCACTGTGAGTATAGGGTGGCTGGTGGGGGGAAGGTTAGCGTGCTCTCCATCGTGGTTAATCAGCTTCCTTACACCGAGTGTCAACCTCATCCCTGAAGCCCCTCACTCCTTCTCTAGAGCCTCTTCTTGCTTTACTGCTTATTTTTAGTGCTTAAAACTCTTTTTTAACTTTTCTCCAGTTTCCTGAGTGCTCATCAATTCCAGGGGAAAAGGAGTGGATAAGAATGTATGAGAACTGGGCCAAAACTGTTTAGAACACTTAGGGCTTTTCCAAATTCTTTCCTCAACTCCTGACCGAAAGCATGGAATGCCAGGGAAGCTGAGAAATGTAGCAGATCACTGTGCCAAGGCAAGATTTCTTATCAGAGTCTCTGGGCGGGTCCCCCAGAGTCCTTTCATTAGGCCCAGCCCACTCTCCACCCAGTGGCCAAGGTCATCTTCCAAAATTACAGAGAGGATTATGTGATTCCCCTGGTTAAACACCTCTATTGCTCCTCCTTTCATGTTCTATGGAAGGACGCGTGAAACCTTTTTATTAAGCTTACTTTTAGCATTGCTTACCCTTCAGTCTGCCTTATGGCATCTTGTGTTTCTATGGACACACCATACTTTTTCCTCCCTATGCTTTTCCGTAGGTTGTTTCCTTTGTCTGGAAGCACTTCTTTCTTTCCCCACCTGAAGAGCCCTGCTCATTCATCAAGACCCATCAAGAAGCCTTCATGACTCCCCAGCAAGCTCTATGATTTCCCTCCCTGTGGTCTCTTCACGTTTATATATGCGTTGTTTCTATCTGTGCCATCTGACATGGTGGCCACTAGCCACATGTGGCTCTTGTGGGTTCAAAATGTGTCTAGTACCACAGCTCAAAATGATATTTGGGGTTTCGTGAGTCCAAAAAATTTTGTGATTAAAATTAATTTTACCTTTTTATTTTATTTTTAACTTTTTAAAATGTGGCTACTAGAAAATTTTAAATTGCATTTCTGGCCCACATGCTATTTCCAGACAGCCCTGGCTGTAGTAGTTTTCATATAATAATGTAACTATTTGAATGCATGTCTGTCTCCAGCGTGAGAATATGAGCTCTTCCTCAACAGTGAGAATTCTCACTCATCTTTGTGTCCAAAGGCATTTGAATGGAGGGAGCGTTGTCCATGATAGAGTCCCTGCCCCCCTCAAGTGTGCTGAGTTAAATGAATGACCTCCACGAGAGAAACACAAACAGTACGGGCAGTGAGCAGGGGCATTCTGCCTGATGGAAGAGAGGAAGAGAGAAGGAAGTAGTTTCCCAGGAAAAGCAAGTGGGAATAATGCAGGGATCTTGGGAAGCACGGGAAAAAGGTAGAGAATATGAAGTGAATGGCTTGTCTGGAATGTGGAGCTCTTGAAATAAGGCCAGAAAGCTGTGATGGGCCAACTGTGAAGGCCTTCCAGAGCTGGGGTGAAGAGTGTGCCCTTCCTTCTAGCAGCAACGGAGCCACTGAGGATTTATAAGCAGGAAGTAGCTGCCACCATCGTGCATATGACAATGGTCACGAATAGCTTGTCGTTCCACAGGCTGTCATGCTGTCCATATAAATTATTTGCATTTTATACTTGGTTTGGTTTTGTTTTCACCTGACTGTTTGAGTTCAAAGCCCCAATTCAGAATGCCCAGGGTAAACCCCAGCTTAAATTCCCATTCTCGATCTCAGATCCCCTGAGCCCAAACCTTTTTCAGGGAAGGTAGAAAACCCATTTCCCATGAGGAGCTTCCCTGCTGAATTTATTCTTTGTTCCCTGAGAGGTGACTTGGGGGAGCCCTGGGGAACCAGGCTGGGTTTTTTCAAGCAGACTCTAAGCTTTTATTCCTTTGAACACAACCGCTTTGGAAACAGGCAAGGAGTTGGCCATAGCACCCAACTCCAGGCTTTGATGTGGGGCTGCTGGGCTCTTTGATGAGTGTATACCAGAGCCAGCCTTGGGGATAATTAAGGGGTGTGTGTGTGTGTGTGTGTGTGTGTGTGTGTGTGTGTGTGTTTTCATAATGAGGGCCAATTCGCTCCTTAATTATATTTTTTCCCCATCACATATTTTAAAAATGTGAACCACCCAGGTTGGTTGATCAAAAGTTGTGTAATATGCGGTGGAAAGAAGGAAAGGATCAGATTTAAATCTGAGCTCTTGATCTTTATGAGTAGATGAAAGCAGAAGGCTAAATCCAGAGTTAGGCCAGGGGCAGCAGTGTGCCCGCAGACTGTGGCAGCTAATAAGCAAGTCTCCTTGGGGACACCAGGACCCTTGGATCAAAACATCAAATCCTGGGAAACAAGCACCAGAGGGGAATCTGAGATATTTCAGTCCCAAACTGCCATCCTGTTGATGCGAAGTCTTAGGTCCAGAGAAAAGTGACAGGTCTAAGATCACACTTTTCCTTGTACCAGGCAATGAGCTTCCTCGGATGCTAGTCAATATTGTGACCTAATAATAGTTCCCCCTTTGCATATTATTGACTACTGTAAACGGCTCTTTTCAAGCCACTTTCCACATGAGGATCAGAGTGGCTCAGTGTTAGCCTGAAGCCACACAGTAAATGGCAGATCTGGGAAACATACAAAAGCCCATGTTCTTTCCATTTTGGCAGAGCAGTCCGTCCACGCTCTCATTACTGTTTTATTCATTCTTTAAACTCCAGTTGAGAGCTCAGGGCCAGGCCTCATGCTGGGCAGTTTTCTTTGGCGTCCCCCAGCCTGTTTCTCCTCAGTCCTCTGTGCTTTCATGGAGTAATTAGGGTTTTAGTCATAGGAAAAACACGATCTTGTGTGAGCTGGAGGAAAATCTCTTCCATTGAGCATGAAAGACTGCCTAGTGAGGACAGACCCTGGAGGCAGAGAGACCGGCAGGCTGGCCAGGGTGCCGAGGAGGCCTGGAATGCAGGACTGGCCATGAGAACCGAGAGACAGAGGGGTGGCTTTGAGGGAGAGAGCTGCAGTAGAACGGGGCTGTTGATGAGGATGAGAGGGCCGTTGGAAGAAGTCTGAGATTTTACAGTTCAGGTCCAAAGAGCATGAGCCAGGTCTCCGCTATAAAATGGAGTCTGGTGTCTGAGGGTTATTGGAGTAGAAATTCTTGCTGTTAATGATGTACAGCCCCAAGTCTGAGCTGAGGAGAGAACGAGGTCTGGAGTCCCGCTGGAGTCATGAGACTTGTTGGGGGGACGGGGGGCAGGGGAGTGGGTGTGCTCGTCTGAGGAAAGTGTGAGAAACAGAAGAAGGCTCCAGGCGGGCTGTGATCCAGACTCTGCTTCTAAGGGACTCGCCTGGGCAAAGCCAAGAACCTCAGTTCTCTCCTGGAAAAGCTGGAGCTGATCATGGCCACGCGGCCTTCCATCATCAACATCCATTGTGTCCATGATGCAAGTAGAGTGCGGGAGCTGAGAGGCCGACCCTGTCCCGCAGCTAACAGGACGAGGCTGGCGTTAGGCGGCCCTGGTGGCCTCATAAAGCCCTGGGGTTCTTCTGTCCCCAGCTTCCCTCCCACCTGCATGGGGCGTGTTGTTGAGTAATGGCCGCCTCCCCAGTGTCTATTCGGCGTCGCTCTGTCCTCTGCCCCGGCTTTTATTACTTAGTGAGTGATGTTTGCCTGGAAACACTTTCTTTATGACTTATTAATAAAAAGCGAGAAGAGAAAAAATGGAAGAAACACTAGGTAAGAGAGCAGGATTGTATCTAAGTGAAACACTTTTCAAAGTGTCAAAAGGTCTTTGGGGAAATAGGAAAAATAAATGAGTCAAAGTGCGAAGTGAGTGAGAGGCAGGAAATTTTGGCTTCAGGAAATAATTCCTCAACAACAGCAATTTGAACTAAAAACAAACAAAACAAAATAGAACCCGACAAAATGAAAACTAATAATAATCATTGCCGTATTCCTCATCATGGTCACCCCTCACTACAACAACCCATATTGACATATTATTTCGACCAAGTCATCTGAGAGTAATAGAACAAAGTTAACGATGGGGGTAGGTGGATACAGGAAGAACAGAGTATGTGGAGCCGCCGTGCCCCTCTGTGGGCTCCAGCACATGGCCCTAAGTCCCAGAAGGCTTAGGGGGCATATCCAAAATGGGGCAATGCCTTGGATCTGTTTCAGAATGCAAGGTCTCTAGAGTCTTCTAGACTCTCTTAGAATTGTTTGCTCATTGCAAAGTAGGAGGTAGCCGGGTAACCACCAAGCTTGCAAATCTGTGCCCTGTGGGTGAGTTGGGGGCAGATGGGGGGGGTGAGTTGGGGGCAGATAGGGGGGCATGAAACCGCACAATCCATGAATCTTTAAAATTCTTTTCAAGATGTGAGGGGTAGGGTGCAGCCTACCAGAGACCTGACAAAATTCATGATGCTCCAGTGGTAGCTGCCAGACTGAAGTTTCAGGAAAGGTTTTCGTGCAAAGAAAACAGCAAAGCTCCTTTACCCTTTACTCCCCTTTTCTGAAAGTTCCCAATTGCAGGAGGTTTCCCATTGCCCTACTCTCCAGCGTCCCAGACACTGGCCAACCGAAAGGGTTTTTCTTCAACTGAATACCACTCTCATGGCTTTGACCATTCTGAGTCCTCTCCCTAGAGCCCTTCCCCACTTTCAACCCTAATTCTCCCTGTTGAAATCCTAGCCATCCCCACAAAGTACAACTTGATGCCTCCAAATGGAAATAATTTCATTTCCTTTGCTCTACTTTTTATTGTGCATATCCCATTCATGCATATTTTATGACTATCTGTACACATTCAGGACTATCTTCCCTGCTAGACCACAAATTCCCTCAGAGACGGAACCTGGACTTATTCATCTGAATCACGTTCAGAACAGGGAAAGACCTACAAAATTTTTCAGCTACAGGGGTGGTGAGGGAAAATGAGAGCCGCGGGCTGTTTGCCCATTATGTAGAATCACAGCTCGGCAAATGGAGCTGCGTGGCCTGTCCCCAGGCCATCCGTCAAGGTCCAAGTCAAATGCCCTTCTGGTCTCAAAGCCTTACAGATACTCTCATTAAGAAATGGAAATCACTCTCTTCCTGCATTTCCTACAAGGAGCACCAATGCTGCTCACCAACCATTTCCAGTTCTCCTTCTGGACACACGGTCAGATTGTATATCCCTGGCAGCCCCTTTGGAGTTCAGCATGGTCACATGACTTGCCGGGGCTACCAAATAAGAGCAGAAATCATTCGTGTCACTTCTGAGTGTAAACTTTCCAAGCCAGCGAAAGATTCATTATACCCTCTTTCTCCTGCTTCAGCAATCATTGAAGCACAGAGATGGAGCTTCCCTTTGGCTGTAGTTCTTAAGTGAGGACATCATAGAGCAGAATATCACTGTTGACCCATGATAGAAATATAGTAGGAGCAGGAAATAAACCTTCCGTTTTTATAAGCTACTGAGAATTGGCAGTTGCTTATTATTGCAGCATTACATAACTTGCCCTGTCTGATGCATTGCACTATAATACTTCCTGATATTATATGCTATGCAGAAATGTCATCTCCCTAATAAGCTCAGCATTTATTCATCTGTTCAATCATTTGCTCAGCCTTGCACTGACCTAACGGGTATTTATCGAGCACTGCCGTATGGTAGGCACTGTGCTAGTTACCTGAGATAGTACAGTAAGCAAGGCATGGTGTCTGTCCTCGGTGGGCTTTGGGTCTGGGTGGGAGGGTGGAGAAGTAATTAGGAAGTGTCAGGGAGGTGTGGGGCATACCAGAGGGGGAAGTTCAGAATGCTGTGGGAGCACAGAGGTAGGGTATCTAAAGTCAGTAGAAGTTTGGGAGGATCAGGGAAGGATGGCTGGAGACATTAACATCTTAGGCTGAGGTCTTCGAGACAACTTATTCAGGTAAAGGGAGGGAGAAAGAAAAGTAATCCCCAAGGAGGGGATGACCTATGGGAAGGCAAGAGAGGCAAGGAAGAGCAGAGGACGGTAAGAGCCAAGTTATGCAGTGTGGCTGGAGTGTGGAGCCTCAGCAGATAGCGTGAAGACTAGGGTCTTCATAAGGCCGGCCGGCTAAGCTGGGCTCGGGGCTAGAGGAACCCTGGGTGCCGAGTTAAGGATTTTAATTTGGACTTCATCATAAAGGCAGTAAGGAGCCATTGAAAAAGTAAGTGAGTGGCCTAATCATATCTTGCCTTAGATTTGTAGGTCATCATGGTGACAGCAAGGGGAGGGGATGGAGAAGGGCGGCCTCCTAAGGCCCTGAGCGTGGGCTGTGTGTGTCTGCTTCACCCTCCCGACCTGCACCAAGCCCGAGGACTGCATGCGCGTTCCAGAAATGCTAACTGGATGAGGAGATGACAAGAGACGTGCAGGTCCTCAGCCCTCAGCCCTGCTGCGTCTCCGGCGAGTAACACCTCCAGGCTCTGAGCAGTCACTCGAGAATGGCAGCGTCTTGGAGCTTGGGCTGGCGGTGGCTTTCGATGGCAGTATTCTGTAATGAGCACACCTGAACAAGCCCCGGCCTCTCAATATCTTAATAACCGCAAGTCCCTGCTGGGCAGGAGGGGCCTGCCCTCTTCCCTAGGAGACGGAAGCATCTAGGCACTTCCAGAGGGAAGCCAGCCAAGCGGCTGATGGCTGCCGGGGGTGGCAGGTTAGAAGGGGGCCGCACCTTTCCTGCCACACACCCCAGTCCGGCTGCAGGCTCTGCTGGGCCAGTGCTCCTCACAGACCTTTAAATCGGCGAAGCAGGCGGGACACGTGGAGGCTCCCATCGGTCCCAACAGAGAGGGAGGTTTTATCACTTTGGAGGCCAGGGTTAGGGTGGGGAGGTGCCAAAGCCTGGCTATTTTGGGCAGGAGAGTTGTGCTTTTCCCTGGGAGCCGGGCTGCGCGCCCAGCCAGGTGCGGTGGGGCAGGACGGCTGCTCACACTCCAAGAGCCAGGCCGGCAATTCCAGAAGGCAAAACTTCAGTGTATTCCAATTTTCCAAAATAGAAAGAATAAAACAAATCAGAGCAGATGTTCCAACATGTAATTATCAACTAATCAGTTTGGACTTTTTTTTTTCTTTTTTTTTTTTAAAGACATTTTAAAATAGCTCCCAGATTTCATCAACTGCAGCCCCGGTGGAGGGCTGGCTGGGCTGGAAAGGAGTTAGTGCAAAGGGCTGCAGGTGCCCAGGTGGGGTGGGGGGAGCGAAGGGGGGGCAGGTGCCGCTGCTGGGTGCAGCGAGGGGGAGGGGAGCTGCAGGCTGCAGGTGCCAGGTTGAAGCAGCTGGGCCTCAAGACACGCAGTTTCCCCTCCCAGGAAGGCTGCTGGGAGCCGGGATGAGTCAGCTCCATGCCTCATCCTGCCCTCGATCTCGTCCCTGGCACAATCTCGTGATATGGCTGGCCTATAAGAACACCGAGGACCACTTTATCCTCAGGCTTAGAGCCTTGGCTACCCCCCAATGCCTCCTCTTTGTCTCTAAGCCGACCAGACACAGGACACGCCTCTGAGACGATACGCATCCTTGAGCTGGGGTTCTCTGAGTTTTCCATTCTGGAGTCGGTCCTGATCTCTGGGAGGCGGACGTTTCCCTTGAAACGCTGTGGGGACCTTTGAGTGATGGCCCGACAGCTAACAGGGCGAAGGAAGAGAAGAAGGGAGCGTGGAAAGGGGAAGGAGAGAGGGAGAGAGCCCTATAGGACAGAGACCCCATAGTGGGCTCTCTCATTTGATCAGGTGTCCGCATGGGCTACATAGTGTTTAGAACTGGACGTGGTCTTGCTGATGGACGCATGTGTGTGTCTAACCAGAGCGCTTTCCTTTACCTGCATCTCAGGTGTATTGGCGATGCTGGGATGAGCACCCGGCAGTCCCCAGAAAGCTTGAGGAACAAAGTGTTATTAACACACGTGCACACTTCACAGCTTCCTGCGGTCAGTGCTGAATGCCCGGCTTTGTCAGCTGAGGGTGGGCCCCACCGCCTCATGCCACTGCTGTCATTTGGGTGCAACCTGTTCCCAGGTGAGGACCGGCCCGAGCCTCTCTCCGGGTGCCTGATATCCAGGAACCAGTTTCCAAAGACCACACGGGTAGCACAACAGCACAGTGGCCTGGAGAGTGGGCCCCAGGTCATGGCCCAGTCTCCCCTCCCCCGCTGTGTGTCTTTGGTAAGCTGCTCAACCTTTCTGGTGCCTGTCTCCACATTTGCAGAGGGAGGATCGAGAGAGTACTTATTGCTGGGGTGGCCGTGAAATTCACAGGAGGGAACACACAAGAAGCCTTGTCACAAGCTCCGTAGAACCCTTGCCCCTGTGCGCAAAGCATGCCTCCTACCCGCCCGTCTGTGCGGCACCTGGAGCCGAAAGCTCATCTGACGGACAGGACATGGCTACTGTTCTGTGGCACCGGCTGTCCCCCCCAGGGGAGGCTCTGCTCATTCCTACAAGCCCCTTGAGATTTTTCCTACTCTTTTTGATGCCAGGCCTTTGCACCAGCCTTCCTTGTACCGTGAGCATCATTCCAGGATGCTCTTGGCTTGGCACAGCCAAACTGCATAGACTCCTTGAGCCCAGCCTGATGCTTGCCTCCTGCATGAAATCCTTCCCGGTGCTGCAGCCCCACACCATCTCTCTCTCCCCTAAATCTTAGCGCTGTCTCCATGCATCTCTTGGGATTATCCATGACCCTCTAGCTCCTGGTATGGTTATTTGAGTTCACATCTTAGCTCCCCTGGGAGATTTCTTTGAGGACAGGGTCTGTCCTGAGTCTGTCCTGATGAGGGACCCCACCCCCTGTGACGACCACAGCCCCCGCTGCAAGAACTCTTGCTTCTCAGTGTGTTCATGAGGATGACTCTTCACCCTGTACACAGCCTCACTCGTCAGCATGACAGTGGAGAAGGGAGACACAGACAAGCCTTGCCAATGAACGTGGGCAAGGACCTGAGTCTAGGGGGAGGCAAATGAACGAGGAGGGGCCAGGGGAGCTATGAGAAGCTCTCTTGGCTTTCATACCTCAGGAGCTTTGGACTGCTGGAAAGAGAGTGATCTGTCCTCGACTGTTTGATGAGAATAATCACATGGACTTTGTTCACCGTCCTTTTAATTTATTATTGAGAGATGGTTTAGCAGAGTGGTTAAAAATAAGCATTTGACTCAGATGGCCTGGGTTTGTATTTCCAGCCTTCCTTCCCTGCTGTGCAATCCTGTACAATTGCCTTGACCTATCTGTGCTTCCTCCTCCACATCCCCCCCCCCCACATGTGGATAGCAGTAGTACCTGACTTTAATGGTTGCTGCCAAAAGAAAAAGAGGTAACACATGTAAAGTATGGAGATAGTATCAGGTACACGGTCAGGACTAAACAATAGTTATGATTCCAGACCCACAAGTCCGGCCACAGAAACTCGTGTGCCCGCCTCTGCGGTGATGAAGTCAAGAGATCCAGGTTCAAATCCTCACCTTCCCCTGCAAGTTCTCTAACTGTGAGTGAGGCGCTTCCCAGAACTGCCTCAGTGTTTGCATCTGTAAAGTGGTAATTGAATCTGTGGATTTCTAAAAGCTTTTTTCAAACTCTATTTTAATGTGTTTGTGAATATTTGGGAAAAGGCAAAGCACAGGAAACAAATATTATATACCCTCATATGCTACCTTCGTGTATCCTTTCCTGTGACTTATTTCTTGTCCCCTTTTCCCCTTCTCTCCAACATTTCTTACATAACCTTTATCTAGAATCTGTCTCTCTCGCGCGCGTGCTCACACACACACACACACACACACATACACACACACACACAATTACTTCATTTATCTTGTTCCTTTCGGACTTTGCCTCCAGGACATCTGTTTCTCAGGAAACCTCAGGGCTGCAGAAGGGGCCTGGGCAGGGTGGAGGCAGGAGAGCCTGGACCTGCCCCCACATCGGTTACCTTCAAAACTGGGAAGCCTGCCCGAGGATTAGGACTTTATTACATATATCTGCCCTGGCTTTCCATGGGCTGAGCTTGCCATGATGCATCAAGAACTGTGGGTTTGACAAGTAGTCAGGGCACTGCAGAAAAATGAAAAAGGATTTTTTTTAACTTTTTTAATAAATGATAAGAAGGAAGAGAAATTAATCAGCTCCAGGCCCCTCCCCTTGCTCATTTCCCGCCTGGGTGCAGAGGTGAGCAGGCACGCTGGGAGGGGCGGCCTTCCGGTGTGGTGGTCTCCCCCCACTCACCCCAGCTGAGCCTGCAGCCTGACCTGGGAGTAAGGGCTCCCAGGAGTCAGGCGGGACTGCTGCAGGGGTTTTCCTTCCACCTAAGATCTCTGTCTGTCTCTCTCCTCCCTGTGCTGTCTCTCCATCTC
>PITA01006627.1:0-82126 GCA_004023965.1 Spilogale gracilis
AAAGAAAGAAAGAAAGAAAGAAAAAAGAAAGAAAGAAAGAAAGAAAGAAAGAAAGAAAGAAAGAAAGAAAGAAAGAAACAGAGAAAGAAAGAAAGAAACAGAGAAAGAAGAAAGAAAATGAAAGAAGAGAGCCTGAGCTGTTTACCATGTAGTAATTGGACACAAGGAAACTTACCCCTGGCACCTGGCCTTTGAGGTAATTATCCTTCTCCTAGGAGCATAATAGCCCCATTGTTTGCCTAGCCAGTAGTGCAGGAGTGCAATCAGAAAGGGAGAAAAGTCAGCGGAAGATCAGGAAAGGAGGGAAGGTGAGGTCTTTGATGTGCTTCCAGGCCAGGGCTGGGGATCTGCACTGTGAGAATCAGCACGTCACTGATCTTTGTCTTCTTACCTGGGAAGACACTTCTAACACTGAAAACCCTTGCCTTTATCTGCACAGAGACCACTAAATCAGCTTGGCCCAGCTGTCAGCAGCTGGGGCTGGAAAGCAAAGGACACACTTGGATCTGACTTTATTGACATGACTCACTAGCAAAAGTAAGATAGGAGAACTTTAGGTTGAGAGAATTCGGGTAGATCCAGTGGTAGTGTGATGTTTCTTACCATGACTTATCAGATGTTTCCCAGACAAAGTTCTTTTGGTACAAGTGAAACAGTACTGAAGTTCAAGAACACTTATCAGTGAGGAGGGGGTCGAGGATGATGTGTTCAAAGGCCTGTGTTCCGTCAGGCAGTGGCATTGAGTCTCTTGTTGGTCCGTGAGATTCCAGTGAGACTTTTGGGCACAGGAGTGCTCAAGATGCCCTAAAAGTGGACTTGAATGTCAAGCAATGTTTAGTCCAGAAGTGGAATCATGTATCTACAACAATATGGCTATAATCAAGTAGTATTTGGCGTAGGAGATAAGTAGAAGTTAAGTGGGAGGGAACCATAAAAAAAGATGTGATTTTTTTTCTTGGATGGGGCTGGAAAAAGATTAGACAAGTCGTGATGAAGGAAGTACCATTGAAAAGGGACCTTCACATTGAGAAAGGCGTTTGATGTGATGAGCACTGGGTGGTATATGCATGCAACTGATGAATTGCTGAACACTACATCAGAAACTAACGTTGTGCTATATGTTGGCTAATCGAATTTAAATTAAAAACAAAGAAGGGGCCCTTGAACAATGGGATGGGATTTGAAATTCTGACAGAGAGGTAAATGTTTCTAATGATAAGGGTATACAAGTTGTGTTTGTTTTCCCTTACCTGTATCACAATTTAAGATGTCATTTGTGTTATAATGGTACATTCCAAGTTTTGACTGTAGAACACAAAGTATGGAAATATTTAGAGGATACGGAAAAATTCCTTTTAATTTACCCATTTGGGTATTAGTGCTCCCAGAAAACCCTCTTTAAAATTACTTTTGAATTTTAAAATGATTACATATTTGTCATGCTATCAGTCACTCAGTACCAAGTATTGCATGACGTATTATGAGAGAGAAGAATATATAAATATGACAGAAAGCATTAGAGAATCAGTAGGTAGCTAAAAAAAAATTAGGTGTTATTTTTGGTGCTCTTCAAAATTAGATGAAAGAGAGAAAGTAACTTTGTAATCATAATTTTCAGGGTCGTAAGTGTTCCTCCTTTCCAAGTTGCTTTTGAGTTTTGGGTTATATTCTCTATTCTCTGTTTTACACAGTATCCTAAATTCATTTTTCTCTCTGAAAAGGGTCTACTTCTCAGGCAGGTTTATTTGTACACCAAGTAAATGTGGAAACTAGAGTATCCTGTCCAGGTAATAGAAATCCACATTACTTTTATCTTAATTGTTTTGTATTCACATACAATTAAGTTCAATAGACATTAGTGCACCTATTAAAACTCTCTTTAAAGGCATTATAATATAGCTTTACAATTGGTTCTATAATTTGAATGCAAGCTTTTATACTCAGTCATGAATTAAATACACCCCTCTCGTTTTTTTGCTTTCAAATACTTTTGCTGAGCAGGTGGCGAGGAGCAAAGCCCAAATGCTGCCATTTTGGTGACCAGTTGGTTACACAAAGAAATGAAATGAGTGCTCCCTGGTGAATATGATGCTACAATAAATATGGAAGTTGAATGAGTCCATTCAACAGACCCTTTTCTTAAGTAAACTTTTAAATTTGAAATAATTTTAATTTTGCAAAAGTTTCAGAGACAGTTCAGAGAATTCTTATATACCTTTCACCTAGTTTCGGCAATTATTCACATCTTATGCTCCTGTGGTATATTTGTCAAAACAAAGAAGTCAACATTGGTTTATTCTTGTCAACTAAACTTGAGATCTCATTTGGATCTCACCAGTTTTTTCTAAATGTCTTTTTTTCTGTTCCAAGATCCAATCCAGGGCACCACACCTGTTTAGTTATGTTTCTCCAGTCTCTTCCAGTCTGTGACAGCTTCCCAGTTGTTCCTTATTTATCATGACCTTAGAAGTCTTCAGGAGTATTCAGGTATCCTATAGAATGACCCCCAATGTCGGTTTGTCTCTTATTTTCTTCATTGGATTATAGGATTTGGGAAAGAATGGGTGAAGTGCCCTTCTCATCGCATTCTATTAGGAAGTACATGGTATCCACATGATATCATAGGCTTCTTAACCTTTATCACTTGGTTAAAGTAGTTTTTCTTAGGTTTCTTCATTGTAAAGGCAATATTTTCTATTTCTGTCTACCCTACCCTCAAGGTTGAAGGATAAGAAGGGAAACTTGTGGAAGAGGAGGTGTCAGCAGTGCCTGGGTGGCTCAGAGGTTTAAGCCTCTGCCTTCAGCTCAGGTCATGATCTCAAAGTCCTGGATTGAGCCCCACATCGGGCTCTCTGCTCAGCAGGGAGTCTGCTTCCCCCTCTCTCTCTGCTTGCCTACCTGCGATCTCTCTCTCTCTCTCTCTCTCTCTCTCTGTGTCAAATAAATAAATAAAATCTTAAAAAAAAGATTTTAAACAAGAGGATGTGTCTACATATATTACTTTAATTTTTTTCTGAAAATATTTGTCCTTCTTATTTATTTATTCTTTCCCAATCATTTATTTATATCAGCATGGACTCAGGGATAACTTTGTGTTATAATTTAATGATATTTATTCCATTGCTCAAACTACATCAGATATAGCTAGTGGAAACTCTTTAAGGTTTGCTCTAGTCCCTTAGATATGTCACTATCTGTATGTATGTATGTATATATGTATGTATGTATGAAACTATGTACGTGTGTGTGTGTGTGTGTGTGTGTGTGTGTGTGTGTGTATACTTTTTGCCTTTTGGAACTCCAATTGCTCCAGGCATATATTTGCACATTCCTTTCTTCAGCCCCCAAATTGACTATTTCTCTGAGAAGCTCTAACAGATTCCTCTAACCTATTAATAAACAACAACAACAACAACAACAACAATAACAACAAATTTTCCTTTAAAAATATGGTGTCATCATTTGATAGGCACATTATTTTTAAACTTTCTAGAAGTTAAATAATTTTTCAAAAATTTGAAAAGGTTAATTTGCATTTTCTGAGATACTATAAAATTTTATTAATTCTTGTATTTCTTAGGCCATAATGATTCAAAATATAACATATTTCTTAAACTTTAAATAATTTTCTTAAAGATTTTATTTATCCATTTGACAGAGTGAAACACAGCGAGAGAGGGAACACCAGCAGAGGGACTGAGAGAGGGAGAAGCAGGCTTCCCGACGAGCAGGAAGCCCGATGTGGGGCTCAATCCCAGGTCTCCAGGATCATGACTGGAGCCAAAGGCAGTCACTTAACGACTGAACCACCCAGGCTCCCCAATCTTTAAATAATTTTTAGCAGTAAGTGCTTCTAAAGAAGTTCTAAAGGAGTGCAAATTAAATATTTGATCACATTTCAGTTTTTATAATATTTCTCTTTAACACATTTACCTCAAAGGTTAATGCATCGCTCAGGATTTTCCAGGTTGTGCTGCAGTGACAGAAAACCCTATCCCAGTGCTTTAAGACAATAGTCATTTATTCACACTTAGGATCCATGTCCATCGTGGGTGAGTAAGAGGCTGGAGCTCCATGGTGTCCCCTGAAGGCTCCAGGCTGATCAAGTCTCTACTGTCCGGATTGAAATTTGTTGTGTTGACAGGAGGAAGAGAACATGCTTGTGACCAGAAGTGAAACATGTTACTTCTCAAATATCATTAGCCAAAGCGAGGAACCCAGCCATCCCATCCTGCCATGTGTCCTGAAGGAAGAGAACTAGAGATATGAACAGACAGCTCTAATGATTACTGCACTTGGGCATGTGTGGACTGCTAGGTGACTCAGCTCTCCCTAAGCTTTCCATACAAATAAGATTCATCAGACCTCTCATTCCAGAAAATGAGAGAGAATACTATATCTTTTCCTCTATTTATAAAGCCCTCCTAAGGGGCCTACATTTTCTTGGTTGTCACTGTGACCTCTCATTATAAACTTCTTCTCCAACTCCAAAACTACTGTGTGCCTTTGAAATTATTCTACCACCAAAACAATGGGCTTTGAGAAAAGTACAGCTCAGAGAAGGCTGCACTGCCGTCATTAATTTTTCCCAGGTACAGACACTGTCCACTACCTTAATTATGAACAATAAATCTAGAACTGGATGAAGGTGACTATTAAGGGATACTGAGAAACTATGACACAAACTTGATAGAAGGTAAAATTAGATATCCATCATTTTTAATGATCCACAATTTTTTCAGAGACAAACACAATTAACATGCTCCTGTACTTCTTTGCTCTATTACCATATTTCTTTCACAGTTTCCTATTTTTAATAATATAATTTTTGATTATGCTTTATCTCCTAACGTTAAAATGTTTTATGTCATTATATAATTTTGAAAAATCTTTCTTTAACCAGTCCATAATATTTTATGATATGGAGGTTCCACAATTTATTTAAGTAATTTCTATGGTAGGCATATCCTTATATGTGAACATCTATTTTTATACTGAAATAAAGTACTCTGTGATAGACAATTTTGTAAACACATACTTATGTATCTCTCTAGTTAATCTCATACCATAAATTCTTGGAAGAGGAGCTACTGAGTCAGAGCATTAACTATTTTATGCTCTTACTACTTACTGTTAAATTGTTTATCAAAGAGATTGACTTCAGTTTATGTTCTCACCAGCAGAGTGTGTGATTGATCCTCATCAACATTGAATAATCTTGGGAGGATAATTTTTAGTTCTCATTTGAACAACAAACAACCCCTACCAGGAGAAATTTAAAAATACAGAAATGGCCAAGCGTAGATTTTGTGTTAACATAGTATCATTAAATATTTTAATTGAAGAGCAGTAGGACATCTATTTGGCTGATGAATAGCGATGGTAAATATTAAACAATACTTTGGTTATAATAGGCCTAATGTGAAAACAACAACCTTTATGAAGTCCTTGTGATCTCATTACTTGTCTCATTACTGACATGCTTGTTTTAATAACCTGTTTCTCAAACATGAAAAGACCTTATTTGTATGGCTTTATGTTTTTAGAGAAAACTATGCTTTTGTGTAATTAAAAACTCAGAAACAGACCACAAAGAACATAAGGACACCATAAATCAGTAATTTAAAACCTGATAAAAAGTCTTAGACTTAGAAAAATAATAAAGTTCAAGATAATGTAACTGTACTTATCAGTTTCCTTAAAAAATTAGTTCATATGTATGAAATAAAAGTATTAGAATTAATGTAGAAGAGTTAAGTTTTACACTTTTTGTAAAGGAGAGTTCAATGATACAATCACCACAATGGAAACCAGCTCTGAAAATTAATAATGTTGATTTACTCTCTGTTTATAAGACTTGGAAACAATTTCAAGCTCCTGCTGAGGGTTGTGATTCATAGGACAAAATTAAAACCAGACCTAAGAGTGACTTATATGTTTCCTACATACATGCTAGTTTCATAGATTTCTGTGACTTAGTAACAATGCCCTATAACTTGTGTGAAAGTCACCTGCAAATACACAGAAACATATGCATACACATATAGCTATTAAAACAAAACTAGACAACATAAATTAACCACAAAATCCACAGTTCCTAAAAAACAAGATAGCTCCAATTATTTAACCACAGAAATACAGAATACTTTAACCATGGTATACAATAAATATAACCAGAAATATTAATTTAATATTCATATCCAGAACAGTTTGTATCATAAAAATATGATAATATTTTTTTTGAAAAAATAATTATTTATTAGAGAGAGTGTGTGTGTGAGCAAGGGGAGGGGTAGAGGGAGAGAGAGAGAAAGAATCTCCAGCAGACTCTCTGCTGAGTACAGAGCCCTACATGGGACAGACCCTCAGGGACCATGACCCTGAGATCATGATGTGGGCTGCAACCAAGAACCACCCAGGTGCCCCAGATGATATTTCTTCTCTTCCCAACCAAGCTATCTGAACGATTGCCTACTACTTTGACCTCAGATTTGATGGACAGCATTATTTACTGTAGTGGTATATGTTTAGCCAGCTTGGTTTTCCCTTGTGCCTGTCCTTCTGTGATGCAGCATTTTTCAAGCTTTGAGGAGTCAATGTTTTTATTAAAATACAATAATTCAGCTAAGTGTAAAAGCAATACCAAATAAGTTTGTTTTGCCATAAACATTTTACCCTGCCTAAAGGGAAATAGTTAATGGGGAAAACATTTAATAAGATAAATGGTACCAGATCAGTGCTATCTTGGTTTATCTCTGTGTCTTTGTTTTGGTGTCTCTAAAACAAGTGAATATAGAATGGGGGTTGACTTTCAAGCTGGTCATACTTTGTTGAATGATAACTACATAATGTCTTATATCCAGTACCATTACTTGTTTAGAAGTATGCTTTTTAATAAATATTACTTAAATGGATGCCAAAGGGGATGGTGTACCAGCAATCTATCGTTGTGGGGCAATTGTACAATAAACTTAATGGCTTGTGTTAATAACATACATTTATCATACATTTATCATCACAGTTTTCTGTGGGTTAGAAAGAGCCTGGGCACAATTTTCCTTGTTCTCTGCTTCAAGGTCTCTCAAGGTTTCCCTGAAGGTTTTGATTGGGGCTGTGTTCTCATCTGAGGTTTGACTGGGGAAGGATCCACTTCTCAGCTCACATTATTTTTGACAAAATTCAGTTCCTTGGGGTTGTGGGACTCAGGAGCTTATTTCATTGAGGGTGTCAGCTGGAGGTCCTTACAGTGGAGACTGCCTTCAGCTTCTAGAGACTGCCCCTAGTTCCTCACCATATGGGGTTTCCCAATTTGGTTATTTGTGTCTTCGTTTTTTTAATTAAAGATTTATATATTTATTTGAGAGAGAGAGAGAGAGAACACTCAAGCGTGGAGCAGGGACAGAGGGAGAGAGAGAATCCTCAAATAAACTCTCTGTGAATCCAGAGCCCAATGAAAGGCTCAATTCCAGGCCCCTGAGATCATGACTTGAGCTGAAATCAAGTCAACCATTTAACTGACTGAGCCACCCAGGCCCTGTGGTTATTTGCTTCTTCAAAGCCATCAAGGGAGAGAGAAACTCCAGCAAAATAGATGATACAGTTTCATGTAGTGTAATCATAAAATTATAGACATGTAATACCATTCCCATATGTCCTATCATCTGTAATGTATTCTGTTGGTATTAGCAACAAATCACAGGTCCATCCCACACTCAAAGGAGGGGATCAAACCAGGATGTAAAAACCATGAAGCATGGTATGAATCATGACGGCCACCTGAAGAGCCTTTCCATTACAAGTGGGTATTCAGGTATAAAATGGTGACTTTCAACATGAATGACTATATACATTTTTTGAAAGGAAATTAGAAGACATGTATGTTTCTAATGGTGTATTCTTGTTTGTTGTGAAAAGTGGCTAACAGTGTCCTTTTATTATGAATTTTGTATTTTATAATCTATATATCCCTCATGATATTGGCCATGTAGAAATTAGAGACTGATATTCCTAGACTCTGGTTGCTTTTTTAGGAAATATTTGATAGTCTAACGCAGTGTCAATTGTGAACTATGATATCAATAGTAGGGGTAGTGGGAATGATGGTAACACATAACAGTAAATCATGTTTATGTTAGTCACTGGCCAAATCCATACATTCCTGCATATAAGCTCAGTCCCACAAGGACTTGCACATAGATGGGCTTGGACTGACCATATGACTTTAACCCTCAGCCACACTTGATTGGCCCAGGGGGTCAATGTATGTCTTCTCACAGCACTCTGGGGCTGCCTGGAAATGTGGGCTGCCTCCTCACATTCTCTCTAGACTTTTTAGCACCACAAAGAGACTATGGCACTTAATGAGAGCTGATGCTTAAAAGGTACTGTGAGAGGCATGACAAGTCAGGAAGCAGAATTTATAAGTAAAATGAAGAAATAGAAACTGGGGGCACCTGGGTGGCTCAGTCATTAAGTGTCTGCCTTCGGCTGAGGTCATGATCCCAGGGTCCTAGGTTCCCTGCTCAGTGGGGAGCCTGCTTCTCCCTCTCCGACTCTCCCTGCTTGTGTTCCCTCTCTTGCTGTGTCTCTCTTTGTCAAATAAATAAATAAAATATTTTTTTTTAAAGAAAGAAAGAGAAACTGAAGGAGCAGAATGTCATACTTGTTTTTTCAACAGATATTGACCAAGTGCTTAAAAATGTGCCAGGCACCGTGCCAGATGTTAGGAGTTTAAAAGTAGACAAGATAGACAGGTCCTAGCTCTCACAGAGTTTAATTCTACTAGAGAAGACATAAATCAAGATAAAAAATTAAAATAGAACTACTGATATAATCTGTGAAAGCAACACATACACCTGCCCTATGAGCCAACAATTCCATATGTAGCCATATACCCAGGAGCAGAGATGAGTTCTTATGACCATCAAAAGGCATACACTATTTTACTCATAATAGTCACAAACTGGAAGCAGCCCAAATGCCCACCAAAGATAGAATGGATAAATAAGCTTTTTAAAAATCACACAAAAAAAGTAGCCACACACATCGGAGTGTGTGTTGTGTGATTATATTTCTACGCAGCTCAAGAACAGATAAAACTAACCAGTGACTGAGAGAGGGCAGAATAGCAGTTGCCTCTGGAAATGAGAAGAAGGCACTACGGGGATTGGCTTATAAGGAAATAGGGAAATCTGGAATTGTAGTAATGTTCTATTTCTTGATCTGTGTAGTAGTGACATAAGTAGGCTATACTTCTCTCCATCAAGCTATATACTTAAAATTAGTGCACTTTGCTATATGTCACAATGCAATAAAAAATAAAGCTGATAAAAATAATCACAAACTGCTTTCTCGAGGAAATAATAGTAGGGAGACATGCTGTGGAGCAACGGCCTGCTTTTGGTGCGGTGGTTTCCTTGGGTGTCTGTGGAGGTGTCTGTTGAAGGAACTTGCCATGAGGAGATCAGGTGGGAGAGCCATCCAGGCAGCGGGCACTGCAAGTGCAAAGGCCCAGAGGCGAGAATGAACTAAACATGAAGTATATAGCTCAAAATTAATGCATAAGAAGTGACCTTATATGAGATAGAGAAGTAGGCAAAGATAGGACCTCTCAGGGCCATGGAGGCTGCCATAAAGAATGTAGTTTTACCCTAAGTGCACTGGGAAACCTGTAGGATTTTCAGCTGGAAAGTGAAATAAGGTCATTTCCAGTTCAAGAAATAGTCACTTTGAAAAATAAAGAGACCGGTGCTAAAAGGGTGAAAAATAAAGAGACTCGTGGTTAAAAATAAAGGGGCCAAGAGTCATAGGTAGTGACAGGAAAATAAGGATGGGGGCCTGACATGGCATCAACAGAACTTGCCAGCGCATTGACTGTAGGATAATGGTCCTGGCTGGATTGGCTCTGTGACAATGGCACAATTTTTGGAAAGGTGGGAGACCTAGGAAGTTTGGGGGTGGGGTAGGCAAGAAGTTATAAAGCCATTTTGAACATTTTCATTTTGAGACAACTATGCTCCAAGGGGAGGAGCAGTTGGATGCATTAGCCTGTAGCCCAGCAGAGACTCATCACCATTAGGTGGTATGTTCACTCTTGGGGATGGATGGGCTCACCCAGGCACATGTATGGAGGAAGAAATAGAGACAAGGGGACCCACAGAAGGTGAGGATGAGAGTGAAAGCATGAACTTGGATCATCTAAAAGGGGCCCAGGGCAAACCTCACTGTGCCTAATCTGGGAAGGTCCTGGAATCTGACTCCCACTCTGAGACAACCCCTCATCACTCTGGGTATAGCCCTACCCAACCCCCTATCCCTCTGAAAGTGCTGGTATGAATACAACTCCCATTCCTATAAAGCAAGAGAATAACTTTAAAGAATGCCTCATTCAAAGCTTTCTACAGCTTCAAGATATTAACATGCCCATTTGACAAGTAAGAGAACTTAGTTTAAAAGCAAAGAAATATATCCTGTATCTAAGAGCTATTAAATATCATGGCTAGCACATCACATGAGGTGACTTCCAGAAGGGGTGGCTACTGAGCCATAGAAAGAAAGAAGTGTCTGGTTACAGTTTATACTTTAAGTAAAGAAAGACTGCACAAAATGGGAATACAAAAATCACTCTTGCATGGATTCTGCTGGCAAAGCAGGAAACCAACTTCTCGGGGTGTGCAGGCCAAGTTTGCTCCAGTTACAAGGATCAAAAGGAAAAGAAAGTCCTTGAGTTTGGGTAGAGGCAAAGGCAGGCCTGGTTCCTGAGAGGTTCCTGAGAAATGCAGAGTGACTGTCTGGCCTAAGGATGACAAGGGATGAACAGCAGAGCCCCCAGACGAGCTCTTCAGCAAGGTGGTTCTGAGGGTCACCCCTGAAAGGCGCCTCTCCTGCTCCTTCCTGGGGACGAAACAGTGACTCATCTCCGAATCGGCCCCATGCCCTATAGAGATCGTTCTATGTAAATCTGCACAGTGAATAATTCACACTTCCTCTTGTGTATCCGGTAACGATTATCCAAATCTTCTGTGATGGTGATAAATTCCCAAGTTGAAGAGCTCTGCAGGCTGCTTTATCATACATCCTTGAACCGAAGATGGTATTGTCAATGTGCGAGACCAGGCTAGGGAAAAAAAAACAACAGTAATATATTCCCTAAAACATGTTTTTTCTTAATGAGGCTTACTGCTGTTGAGTGTACTACATCACACACACACACACACACACACACACACACACACACACACGCCCGTTATGTGACATGCTTTTTAGTCATTATGGTAAGTGATGAGTTCCATTCTGTGAATTCTACTTTCTTTTTTGACCAAATCTACATCATACAGCAAGATTTAGGAGTGGTTTCCCTTGACTATGTCTGTGATGCCCAATTCACATGAACTGTGTTTCCCTGTACTTTGAATTCTAAGAAAATCAAAACAAGAACGTAGGTACATCTTAACTTCCCCTTTTTCCAGAGCACGTCTCCTCTTTCCCATGTCATTGTTATTTCTCTTCCCCTTTCCTCTAGTACAGGATCATCCTTTTCTCTGCAGAGCCCTCCCTTTGCTGTATTGAACCCGAGCTCCCAGGCATCGCTTTCCTGCGGCCGCCATAATGAAACACCACAAGCAACAGAAACATAGTCTTTCATGGTTCTGGAGACCAGAAGTCCAAAATTCAGGGAATGGCAGGGCCATGCTCCTTGTGAGGCTCTGAGTCAAATCAACTGAGTTTCTGATGGTTGATGGCGATTTCTGGTGCTTACTCACATCTCTGCCTGTGTGGTCACACGCAGTCCTCCCTGTCTGTGTCCAGATCTTCCTCTTCTCATAAGACACCAGTCATACTTGGATGAGGGCCCACTTTAATGATGTCGTCTTAAATTTGACTATGTCTATGAAGGCCCTATTTCCAAATAAGGTCACATTCACAAGTGCCAGGAGTTAGAGCTTCAACATAACTTTTGGGGGAACACAGTTTAACCCCTGGAACCCTGTGTCACTTATGTTTAATTGTAGTACGAGTTCAAGTCCCAAAGGAAATGTGACTTACAATTTCCTTAGTAAGCCATATATTGAAAGCCTTATAAATAAAGCTCCCTCAAGAACAGTTCATCAAAAAATTAATAAATTTTTTTTCAAAATAAAATGTCAGTACTTAGAAGAAACCTTAACATTATCATGCATGCTAACATGTACAAACACACAGTTCCTTTATATCTCTCTCTCTTTCTCTTCTCCCCCTTTCTCTCTTCCCTCCCACTCTCTTTCTTTTTTACTTCATTTTTAGTACTTTAATAATAAATTATAATACACATCTTGAATTATCATCCATTCAAGAGTAAATTTTTTCTGGTTTTGCTCTTTTCCATTTAAAATAGAAGAAAGAAAGAAACTAAAATATCAGGCCAATGAGATCAGCCACCTGATGTGACCTCTCCTTATTTTCCATTCCGGCCTTCCTTTTCGCCCTCACAATCTTAAAGGCTTGAAACTTTGTAGGATTCAGATTTTGTTGGCATAATGGTGTATTGATTAATAGCATGAGCTTTGAAGATATTAGAGTTGGGTTCTCACCGACTCAAGGTGTGTTTTTGGTTCTGTGACTCAGCCACCCTCAGAGGGTGGTTGTAGAGATGACATGAGGTGGTATATGGAAAGTACTTAACCCCTGGCCCTGCACCAAAGAGATGCCCCATTAACACTAGCTGGTTATCAAGCAACATATATATAATGTGCTAATTGACCACTAGCCATAATTTAAAAATATTATCTATAGGTGTTATAGAAGGAATTCTGTAATCATGCTTAAAATTTTTTATTTTTAAATATTGTCTTAAATTTTTGAGTAGGAAAATGTTTAGGAGCTTGTACTTAAAGAGTTTCTGGAAATGAGCACATTTTCTTTTATTTTGTTTGTTTTACAAGTCCTCAAAAGCTAGAGACCTTGATTTGGTTGAGACAGTCCAGTATATGACATTTCCTAGAACAGCCAGCTTATTAATCTTACTAACATGAGACTGCCCTCGGCCCAGAACAAGTGCAGGATTTGGAGGCAAACAGACATGAATTTGCAAGTGACATTGGGCAATCACTGAACATTTCTAAGTCTCAGTCTCCTCATCTTAAAACTAGAATTGTTAAGAGCTGAGAAGACTGGAGCTTAAATGTTATGACTCAGATTTTCAGAAAAATAGAATGTTCCTTATTTTCCATAACTGATCTCATTGTCTTTTGGAGCTTCCCTATTTCCTCATGAAAGGGGAAGAACACTCAAACTCATCAGTATGAATTATCCTAGTCTCTTCTGGTTTAAAGCATTTTCTTTCACATTAGCTCAGTTAATTCTGAATAAATTCAGTCAACTTGGGATTTCTCCCCAGGCCCAAGGAAACCCTTGGTGGACTTGCACACGATCCAGGTATCAGGGTGGAAAAGGTGGGTGCTGGGACCACATTGGGTCTTGGGGCTGCCTCATTGTCCTTTCTTGCCTATGAAAGAAGTCCAGCACAAAAAGTCACACACTGTATGATTCCACTTGTATGAAATGCCCAGAGTAGGTAAATCCATAGAAAGAAAGGAAATTAGTGATTGATAGGGGTTAGGAGAAGGGAAATAGGGAGTCACTGTCAATGGACATGGGATCTCTTCAGGAGCTGAGGGACATGTTTTGCAAATTAATAGTGGTGATGTTTGCACAACTTCATGAATATCTTAAATAGCATGGAATTGTATGTTCTATAAGAGCAGATTTTTTGATATGTGAATTATAAATCAACTTTTAAGAATCACTCATGATCAGAATTACAATTGTCTTTTACTATATTATTGGTTGGTTCTTGTGTGCATATTTTATTACATTTGGAATTCACTTTCTATAGAAAATAATAAGTTGTTCATATTTGTGTGGGTTCATTTCTGGATTTTCTATGCTGTCACACTGATCTATATATCTGACTCTCATTGTCTTGATACCAAACTATCTTGATTATTGCAGCTGTATAGTAAGCCAGCCTTACCATCAAGTACTGATTCCTCCCACTTCAATTTTCTCTGTCATGATTATTTTAGCTATTATATGACTGGTGTCTTCCCATGTAAATCTGAGAATAAGCTTGTCTATATCTACAAAAACCGTGCTAGATTTTGATAGGAATTACTATAAAAATCTAGAGGAGAATTGACATCTTCACTATGTTGCATCTTTTTTTTTTAAGATTTAATTTGTTTGACAGAAAGAAACACAGCCATAGAGGGAACACAAGCAGGGGGAGTAAAAGAAGGAGAAGCAGGCTTCCCGCTGAGCAGGGAGCCCTATGTGGGACTAGATCCCGGGTCTCTGGGATCATGACCTGAGCCTAAGGCAGTTGCTTAACCAACTGAGCCACCCAGGCACCCCTATGTTGCATCTTTTAATCCAAAGCCATGGTATGTCTCTTTATTCATTTAGCGGTCATTTAATTTCTCCTATCAGCATTTTGTAAATTTAAGCTCGGATCCTATGCACGTTTTGTCTGATTTATAGTTAAGCATTTCATTTTCTTTGACGTAATTGTAAACGGCATTGTTTTTTAATTTCAATTTCCACATGTTCATTTTTAGTATATAAAATAGGCAGTTGATTTTTGTACATTGATTATGTATCCAACAACCTTACATAATTCACTTCTTAGTTCTGGGAGTTTTTCTTTTTCTTCTTTTCTTTTTTTCTTTGCTAGATTTCTTGAGCTCGTCTATATAGATATTCACATTATTTGCAAACAGGGACAACTCTATTTCCACCTTTCCAATCTGCATGTCTTTTCTTTATTTTCTTTGCCTTATTGCAGTAACGAGAAATTCCAGTACTATGTTAAATCAGAGTGGTGAGAATAAACATTCTTGTCTTGTTCCCAGTATTAGAGAAAAAACATCCAGTCTTTCACCATTCAATATGATATTATGCGTGAGCCATTTTTAATCACATCTTGGGCAGCACCATGTAGCTCCTATGCCATGCTGAATATCAGACTTTTCTTTTTCCTTTTTCTTTTTCTTTTTTTTTTTTTAGGGTATTATTTATTTATTTAACAGAGAGAAACACAGTACGAGAGGGAGAGCAAGGGGAGTGAGAGAGGGAGAAGCAGGCTTCCCGCAGAGCAGAAAGCCCCATGTGGGCCTTAATCCCTGGGGATCATGACCTAAGCCCAGGGCAGATGCTTTTAACACCTGAGCCACCCAGGCACCCTATCAAGCTTTTCTCAGGAAGTTGATGTTTATCTGGAATATGTCCTTAGAAGTAGAAAAAATTTCTCTTCCTTGTGGGAAATTCCCTTAAATTTTTCCTATTGTTTCAAACACCATGTTCTTACCTCATGTCTCCATCCTGAGAAGTAGGAGGATATGGGCCCATCTACCAGTTACTTTCTCTCTCCTCTTTGTTCCCCACAGAAGAGACCAGAAGACCGTCCCTCCTTCCTGGAAACTATAAGAAATGGTTTCTCTTTTACTTCACATTTTTCTGATTACTCTAGGGTAACAGTCTTCAAAGTATGATATGTAGATCTCCCAGGGCTTGGAGACCCTTTTTGGGGGGTCCATGAAGCATTAAACCATTTTAATAACTACTAAGACAGTGTTTCTTTTTTTAAAAAATTAACATATAATGTATTATTTGCTCCAGGGGTACAGGTCTGTGAATCAGCAGTCTTACACAATTCACAGTGCTTACCATAGCGTATACAAAATAACTCAATCAGAGAAAGACAATTATCATATGATCTCTCTGAAATGAGGAAATTGAGAGGCAGGGTAGGGGGTTCTGGAGGGAGGGAGGGAAAAAAATGAAACAATATGGGATGGGGGTGGGAGACAAACCATTGAGAGACTCTTAGTCTTTGGGTTATGTTTTCTTTTTTTAAAAAATATATTGACATTTTCCCCAATGTGGCAAAAATAGCTGCAGATAAAATTGTTAACATGTCAACAACAATCAAGTCAGTGGTACCAAACAGCACTAGCATTCATCATATTCTTCTCTCCTGTCCACTCACAGTAAAAAAGAAAAAGTCAACTTAACAGTGTCCTTGACGAAATAATAAAAATTATTAATGCTGTTAAATGTTAACCCTTGAGCACACATGTTTTTAATATTTTACGTAACAAGATGGAAAGTATGTATAAAACACTTCTGCTAGTTACTGGAGGGCAGTGGTTGTCTCAAGGACCAGCAACAAACTGTGAGCATCCTGAATGAGCTTCTTCTTTCATGAGACATGATGGCTCTTCAGACTTGAGTATTTGGAAGACATTTTCTCAAAAATGAACAAAGTGAGACTATCTCAAGAAAAACAACTGAGACTATTTGTTGCCAATGATAAAATCTGAGCTATCTATCAAGTGAAAATTTAAATTTTAGAAATCTTGTATCTACCACTATGAACGTATTTCCCATTACTTTAATACATTTTTGTTGTGATCAGTAAATCACAAATTTAGTAAAATTCAAAATCAGTAAATCAAAAAATCACTAATGTGATTTTTAATTTTTAATTAATTTGTTTTTAAAAAAAGATTGTAGTTTTTAAAGTGATCTCTACATTCAATGTTGGCCTGGAACTTACAACCCAGAGATTAAGACTCACATGCTCTCAGACACCTGGGTGGCTCAGTCAGTCATGGGTCCTTTCTCAGGGTCCTGGGATTAAACCCTACATCGGTCTCCCTGCGCAGCGGGGAGCCTGTTTCTCCTTCTCCCTCTGCTCCTCCTCCTGCTTCTGCTCTCTCTTTCAAATAAATAAATAAGTTCTTAAAAAAAAAAAAAAAGGACTCACATGTTCTATCCACTAAGCCAGCTAGGCATGCCCAACAAACGTGATTTTTTAATGCTAAGTAAGGAAAGTAAAGAAATGTGTTGATATTTGGAAGATCTGCACAACTTAGTCAACTAATATTTTTCAAATGACCAATGTTACATTTTAAATGAATTAATAAACATTTTTAAGACTTCTCAACTTTAATTTATAAAGATGATAATTATTGACACAGCTGACATAAACCAAACAACAAACCCCCTTTTTGGAGGTTGCACTGATTTTCAATAGTAAAAAAGGGTCTGAAACCAACAGTTTTAAGAACCTACTGGTCATTTCAGCAAGCTTTCTCATTTTTTAAAGGGAATATTTGAATATTCTTTTCCTTTCCACAAGCCCAGATTCAACACTGTTGTCTCACCCAAGCTCAGCAAATTTAGTTTGTTCCACAAAGCTGAACAAAATTGTCTTTGTTTTAGGTAGTATCTGCCTTTGTCTATAGTAATAAATGTCTGATTCACTCTGCAGGGGAGCCACAGGGAAAAATGATTTGCAAACAATAAAAAAGTGCATTGGTTTACTGAATCAAAAATATGATCCTAGTTATGTGGATATTAAATGGGGTTTATATCTTTCATACCTGGCAGAGTACCTTGTAGAGGGCAGCTATTCAATTCTTGCACATCCATTCTCCAGCCATCTTTCCCCAAACAAAAAACAGCTCTAAATTTGACCCAGCAAAATAGCACTGAAATTTTCCCAGTGCACCAACTATTCTATACACTAAAAGTAGCATTTCCTAAATTACTGCTCAAGAAATAGTGGTTAAGTAATTGAAATGTACAAGGTACTTAGCTAGTGAGGTGATAGCTAAGAACTCAAATGCCATGAGAAGGCAAATAGTATTTTATATGCCGTGGAACACTTGTTCGCTACTTTGGGTATATATTGGCAACATCTAGGAAGCTTTTAAAAAGTACCAATATGGGACGCCTGGGTGGCTCAGATGGTTAAGCATTTGCCTTCGGCTCAAGTCATGATCTCAGGGTCCTGGGATTGAGCCCTGAATGAGCAGGGAGCCTGCTTCCCCCTCTCTCTGTCTGCCATTCTGCCTACTTGTGATCTCTCTCTCTGTATCAAATAAATAAATAAAATCTTTTTTAAAAAGTGCAAATACTTGGGCTCCACTCTAGGAGATTCTGATTTAAATGGCTAACGTGTGGTCTGATCACCAGTATACCTAAAATTTCCCTGCTGGGATACAATGGACAGCCAGAGTGGAGAAACATGGGCCCAAACTTGAGGGTTTCAAAGAGACTCTCCTATACTTATTTAGTTGTTTGTTTATTTAACGCATATTTACAGAGCACCTACTATGTTCCTGGGACTCATCAAGGTGCTGAGGATATAACAATAAACAAAACAAGGCATCAGCTCTCATGAGGCTAATATTCTAATAGAGGACAGACAGAAATTATGCCCACAAACACATAAAAAATATTATGTCTTTGGTGGTAAGAGTTCTGAAGAGACACAAAGCCTGGGACGGGAATAAAGAATGTGGGTGAGCTTTTAAATATAAGATAATTCAGAAGTTCTCTCTGACAAAGTGTCATGAAGACATCAAAAAAACTGAAGGAAGCAAGGACGAGATCCATGCAGTCACCCAAAAAGGGTCATGCTAGGCAGAAGAAGAGAAATTTCTGAGCTTTGAGGTGGGGAAATTCTTGGAACACTCCAGGAATGAGAAGGCATGGGTGGAACAGTGGTAGAAAACAAAGCAGAGGAGCTGAACTCAGAGATCCCTTGGTAAGGACCCATTTCATTTCAAAGGATGCGATAGGGCACTAGGGAGTTGTAAGCAGAAGGATGACACTTTCTGATAAATGCTTTAAAAGGTTACTTGAAGGGAGATTGTAGGAATCAGCAGGTGAGGGTGGAAGCAAGGAGATGAGTTAGGAGGATATGACAGTATTACAGGTGAGATATGATAGGGATATGAGCCAACATGGGAGTGCTGGGTGTGATGGGAAGTGGGCAGTCCAAGACGCAATGCAGAGGGGAGCCGGCAGCATCAGATTTGGGAGTGAGGGATGGTGGAAAGTCAAAGATGATCCAAAGGCTTTCTACCAGACCACACATCTGGTCCTTGCAACAATTCTGTAAGGTAGCTGGAAAAGCATGTTCTGCAATTTATGAATGGGAAACAGAAGCCAGAAGGAAGGTAAGTGGATAGAACTTATAGCAGATAGCTACAGCCACTCACCACCTGCCAGCTCGTCAGGCTGCAGGTCTGATACTCCTACTTTGTCCAGTTGTGATACAGGAGTGCAAATCCCACTTTCTCGAAGTTTATAATCTAGCTGTGGGGTCAGGACGTAGAGATAAATACTGTCATAACTGACTCGGTGCTAACTACCCTCTCAAGATCTGACATGGTCCCAGGTGAGCTGGGAGAGCTGGGGTAAGAAGAATCCAGTACAAAGAGGTGTCAATGAAATGGTTTCAATGAAAACCATCATTACTCAAAGAGTAAAGTGAGGAAACTGAGATAGATATACCTCAGATCCAGACTTCAAAGGGTAAAGCTATTTGGTTGGACCAAAGTGTTTCAAATGTGTGTCGGGGAAAGTAGAGGTAGGCAAATCAACGAGTTGAACAAGAGCTTAAAAAGATAATTTGGGACCAGATTATAGAAAGCATTAAATGCCCACCTTATAGGAAGTGAGCCCATAGTCTCTTAATAAATTTAATAGAGATTAGAAAAATAAGAATGTGATTTCAAGGTGATCATTAAGCTTATTAGGAAAGCAATAATAAAATATTCAGGAAAACAGGTCAAGAATATGTTTTAATTTAATAACAAGTTGGATTAATCAATGTGTCCTTAAAAGAAGTTTCATAATCCCAAGAGCCCTTTGAACTTGATGTTCTTACTGTCAATAAGAACAGACATCCTTTTGAAATTTTAAGACATTAAAATAAGGTGTAAAAGCATTGAGTGGCTTTCATTTGTACAGAACAGCAAAAGAGCTTCAGGCCAAATGTGTGTCTGGCTGGGGAGAGGCTGGAAACTGAGCTGTATTTGCCCACCAGCTCTGAACACTTTCATTTGTTTAGTGGGTGTAGCCAAGACGGGAACAACTGGGAAAATATTTGAATGGCAAAACTCTTTCAATAAAGCCTGACTGGTTTGGGGAGTTTGGAGGGTGTGTTTTCAATATAAATTGGGGGTATTTAGTTAGGTTTTCAATCTATCAGAACATTACATAGAGTACTGAGCAAAGAGAATGAGCCGGGAGTACAATCTAGACGTTTAAGAGTATTTTTTGTCCTGAGAAAAGACAGTATTTTAAAATCAAAATTGTGTACTACTTAAGAAACCTACGACAACACTAAATATGTTTACAAAAGAAAAAGTATTAAACTGATTTTCTTTGGCCTTTTAGAATATATGAATCTACTTGATACCTTTTGTGCTGTTTTTAAGCAACAGTCAACTTGAGTAATATGGTTTAGAATCAGAAGTATCTTTAGCAGTTTAGACATGTTAGACGAAGATGAGTCCAATGGGTTAAACAGCTTGTGTAGAGAGAAAAAGAACCGGTCCAACAATTTTGACATCTGCTTTTTCCAATGCACTTGGGTAATACTATTACATGTTAAATGTGTGTAAATCTTCAGCTATCCAAGGAGAGGCTTAAACAAAACAACCCCTGAAATCATATAAGTAAGGTATAGAAGCATCATCAAAACAAAACAAAAAGAGGAGAAAAGAAAAAAAATTCATTGAGCTAAATAAACCTATGATGACACAGAAGTATCTAGATGTTGGTGTATGAGATGAGGTGAGGTATTGGTTTCTAATTGCCAAAGTGGACTGGTTACATACTTCTTGTGAATCCAAACTCTAGCTAAAAGGGAAGCTATATGAATTCTGGGACTCAAGAATGATGTGTGGAACGGGATTGGATTACTTTGCCCTTTGCCTCAGTGTACATAGCACAGGACCTCCAGATGGGTTTGAGGAAGAATGACCAACTCAATAATGTGTTTCTCCTCCTTCCATGTGAGGTGGTCAGAGAAAAACAGACTCTATTATAGCCTTGGTGGAGGAGGAAGTGTAAGCAGGAAGGGGAGGGAGGTGGAGACCTACCCCATTCATCTTGGGCTGCTGTGGAATCTGGAATGATTTTTTAGATGTAGAAGAGGATCTTCAAATCCAACTCTGCAACTCACTTGTGATGTGACTATGAGCAAATGCTAAATCCCCCTTTCCCTTTAGCCACGTTTCCAAGTGTGTGAGTGATTACTACCTCACTCCTGTCTGTGTTACACTTTGTTTTATTTTATTGGCATAGAAGTGTGAGAGAGCTTTATGTAAGGGAGTGTGAGTTAATCGTATTGAAAATCAAAGCACCACACATGTGGGAGGTACTGTGATTATTTTTATCGGTGGTGGTTTGGGTGGGTAGAAGTGAGCATTGACCATATATCATCTCTGGGACTGGTTTGCCTTTCTCAAGCCTGTACCCTGGCAGTGGTTGTGACGAGGCAAATGGTTTTCGTCCTCTGATTTTCATTGTGAGGGTCAAGGGAGTTGAGGATGCCAGGGAGATGGAAATCTACACAGAATGCTTTTAGGTGAGCTGTACATCATCTGGCTTTCTGACCTACTCCCCAGGACTTAAAAATCACTTTTCTTTATGTTCAATGGAGAAAATGGTCTACTTCTTCTAAGTCTCAACCATAAGTTGCTGTTATATTTCATATTCTTAAAACTCATGGTATTGTAATAATATGACAGAATTTATGTTGTTTCTTTGCATTTACAACAGAGAAAAATGATAATTTTACTGAAACTCTATGTAAAGGATTTTGCTGTGACACAAGGAATAATTTCTTGGTGTTTTGGTTGAAGACTCTATAGTGAGTTCATAAGAAAGGTGGATTGTCTGCCCAGAACACACTGCAAAATAGGGCAAATTTCTGCCTAATGTTAAGAAGGCAGATTCTCTCTCACTTCTGCTAGTTCATTATATTTGGTTGCTAATCAGTATAATCAACATTTTCTTTCTGACAGAAATGGTTCATTAAATTGCATCTTCACTAGAACATCACCGGATTCATATTGCAAAGCACCCAAGGGTTACAGTTCATATTTATTATCTGAGGGAATAGACAGGCCACACAAAATTGTTTTGAGGTCACCAGATCTCCATGTGCCTTGGCTGAACAATGAAATCCAGCCTGTTTTTCACTAGCCAACATTTGCCAAAAGAAGAATTCGCACAAAGGTATCAAATACACTAATAACTTATCTAGAAACTTTCACAGATCACCACAAATATTTCAAAGTCTTGTGTTAAAATTCCTATTCCTTATCATAACCCATAGTAGCAAAAACACACGGTAATTTGGGACATAACACATCTCTCTATATATTCTGAGGAGGCAACTGGTGATGAGGGATAACAACTTTTTTTTTTTTTAAGATTTTTCACTTATTTGACAGAGAGAAACACAGCCAGAGAGGGAACACAAGCAGGGGGAGTGAGAGAGGGAGAAGCAGGCTTCCTGCTGAGCAGGCAGCCCGATGTGGGGCTCGATCCTGGGACTCCGGGATCATGACCTGAGCTGAAGGCAGAGGCTTAACCACTTTGCCACCCAGGTGCCCCAGGGATAACAATTTTTTTAAAAAAAATTGAAATTATCTTCTTGGCCTCATTTGTCTCCAAGCATTATATAATAGAAACTATGATGATTAAAATATAGTTAACTTGAAGTGTATAATTTGGATGAGATTAGCACTTCAGTTGGTGAACTTCGAATAAAGCAGATTATTTTCCATATGGGTGGGCCTCATGCAATCACTAGAAGACTTGGGTAGAACAAAAAGTTCACCCTACCTAAGCAGGAGGAAATTCTTCAGCCCAGTGCTTTCAGACTTCATCTGCATTATTGACCCTCCTGGATGTCCAGGCTGCTAGCCTTCAGACTAGTACCTAGGGGCACTGTTTTCAGGAAGCAGGGCAGTCTAATCCTGGTTATAATGAGGACCTCTGGACTCCCAAAGTTTGGTCAACTCTGATATCCACTGTGTGTCCTAGGTTGACCCATTCACCTTTCTTAGGGTTATCATCCATGGAATGAGGTGAATAGCATTACCTGTCATCTCAATAATGAGTTGTGAGCATTTATTAGGCAAAGCTTCAAAGTACTTTGAAGATGAGACATGTTGCACCCATGCTGTTTTATTGTTGTGTCTTATACTTGATTATATTCCTCCTCAAAGATCTCTGTGGGATTGAGGCATTCTTTGTATTATAGTGGTTGATTTCTGTGATTTCTGTGGTAGATTTTATATCTCAATAAAAAGACTATATAATGTTTTAAATTGTTTGAGATGTTTTTCGTAGGCATCAAAGCCATGATTTCTAAAACCTCTAAACCAGTTTCTTTTGCTTTCTCTTACATGTTAATGTGCATAGTCAAAGTCTAAGACAAAAGGTAAGAGAAATAATAGGCCATTTTTAATATAATTTAAAAGGGGAAGATACCATCCTGATTTCAGAGAAGCTATACAGTAATCCATAGAGCCTCCTGGACCAACTGAATGTGAAGGATGTCTGTCTCTTCACTCTGTTGCAAGAGATAATAATTCAAAGTTATAGATCTTTTTCAGCTACCTTTGGCTCTTCAGTTTTTCTAAATTATGAAGAATATTATTCTTTCTAGAACCTGAGGCGTAGTTGAGAAATATAAGAGGGCATAGATCCAAGACCTTTAAATCTATATGCCAAAATTATTCATTCTTCCAAATATAGTCTAAAGTCTGAATATATATTTGGCAACCTTTGTTTCCCAGATAATATAAATTCTTGTATTTTCTTTCAAAGGGCGCCAGTAAAAAGAAGAGCTAAATGGGTGTTACTCTTTATGGTGATGAACATGGGAGGGGTATGAAAACATTTGCCAAACCCTTCCCAGATTCCCACATCCCCAAGGGCAAGAATCAATGAAATTCTGGATCAGACAGTCCCATAGAGTCTCCCTAATCTTGAGCATTAGCCAGAGCCCAACCTGTACCTCAAAGTGCTCATGATCTATTATTCTTTATTTGACCCTGTAAATTCAAAATCTTTGTCTTCCTGATGCTGGAAAAATCTATCAAAAGAAAGACTTACTGGATTCAACAAGCAAACATCAATAAAAATATTAATCATAAAATCATGCTTCTGGACATTGATTTGGCTTCAGGTAAAGATAGAAGGTCATCTGAGAGGGTTTATTTCTAGGCTGAATTATTTCAAAACGATGGTAATTGCACAGCCTCCTATCTGACACTAAAGACTGGTTCCGTTTAAATAAAATAGGCAGAAGTAATTATGTCAGATTTTTAAATGACATAGAATCAAAGAGGAAAGGTACTCTGGTGGATGACAGAATCTGGATTTTGGAGTATCTCCACTAGGCATGACAGTGGTTTAAAACCAATGAGAGGAAATCTACCAAGAATCACTAGGAAAGTCTGCATCAAGGTTCAGAAAATGAACCACAGAGATATAAAATGAAATGACCTACTTAAATGGAAATTCCTTGGGTAGAGGGACCTGGTTGATTTCAAACTCAGTTCAGGTCAGTGTGACCAGATTGGCCAAAAAATTAATGTATCATGGTTTATAATGCAAGGTTTATAGTGTTAATATCAGCAGATTTAATGATATAGTTCATTCACCTGTTTTTCCATTTAGCAGTCAGTGGTGTATAGAGAGTAGAGGAAACTGTGGAATCAGTAAGTACCCAGTCTTCACTTAGCTTAAGCCAATGGTATTGTTGTAGGAATTCAGGATCTATGTTCCAAATGTTCACTTTTTTTTTTCAAGAGAATCTGGAAATTTGGATTTTAATAGAAAAAAATTCTAATTTTACAAACACCGTGAAATTGAAAAAAAAAATAGGCTGTATCTAGCCAACAGGCCTCCCATTTTTACTTCTGTGATAGACATATTGTCTGAATCTTAGGAAAGAGATGTAGGGTGGAGACAGAGGTTAAGACCTTGTCTTTTTATAGGTCATCTTACAGGTGGCAGTTGAATCAATGAAAGTGAATCACTGGGGTGTGTATATAGAAGAGAAGTTAAAGTCTTATGTGTGCTAACTATATATATTTTTTAGAATTTATTTTCTCTGTTGACTTTTTAGCTATGCTTCTTTGCATTACTTTTATAATTATTGCTCTAAGTACTGCTACTCACATTCTTAAATTTTCAATATGTTTAGAGTTCATATCTTACCACTTCATATAAAGATACAAATTTCCTTATTTATAGGGTCATTCATCTATTTCCCCATCCTTTACGCTATACTTGTCATATATATCATTACCTCCATGCTTTTTATTTTTTATTTTTTTAAAGATTTTATTTATTTATTTGACAGAGAGAAACACAGCCAGAGAGGGAACACAGGCAGGGGGAGTGAGAGAGGGAGAAGCAGACTTCCCGCTGAGCAGGGAGCCCGATGTGGGGCTCAACCCCGGGTCTCCAGGATCATGACCTGAGCCGAAGGCAGTCGCCCAACCAACTGAGCCACCCAGGCGCCCCACCTCCATGCTTTTTAAATCAATCTCATTATACAAGGGCATAATTTTTTGTTTTAAATAGTCTTTATTTACCCACTATATTTACTATTTGGAATGTTCTTCATTCTCTTCTAAAGATCAGTTTGCATTTAGTATCAATTCCCATCAGTCGAAGAATTTCTTGAAGTACATCTTATAGTGTAGATCTGCTGACAATAAATTATATTAGTTTTTGTTTATTTTAAAATGTCTTTATTTTTGCCTTCATTCTTGAAGATTTTCTTTTTTTAATGTGTTTTTTCAGTGTTCCAAGATTCATTGTTTATGCCCCACACCCAGTGCTCCACACAATATGTGCCCTCCTATTACCCACCACCAGGCTCACCCATCCCCCCACCTCCCTCCCTTCCAAAACCCTCAGTTTGTTTCTCAGAGTCCAGTCTTTCATGAAGATTATTTTAATTATATATGGAGTGCTAACTTGAAAGTTCTTTTTTTCTTTTATCACTTCAATGCTACTGATCCATTGCCACCTGGTTTTCATGGTTTTTGATGAGAAGCAAGCAGTTACTTATATTGTTGTTCCTCTGTATGTAATCTGTTACTTTTCTCTGGCTGCTTTAAGAATTTTTTTTTTGGTATCTTTTTTTTTTAAATTAACTGTTATGTGTGTCGTGATGGTTTTCTTTGGATTGTAACTGAGTTTACAGAGCCTCTTGAATCTATGAATGTCTTTAAACAAATTTGGAGAAATTTCAGATGTTACTAATTTAAATATTTTTTATGCCCTATTCTCGATCTCTTCTCTTTGTAGGACTCAAATTATATATGTGTTAGGACTTCTGATATTATCCCACAGGTCAATCTGTTTCCTACCCACTCTTCAGACTTTATAAGTATATTAATTTACTTTCGACTTCACTGGCTTTTTCTTATGTTGTCTCCTAGTTGTAAAGCCCATTCAGTTAATTTTACTTTTCAGATGTTGTATTTTTCAGTTCTGTGTATTCTATTTTGTTATTGTTTATAGTTTTTAGTTAGCACTTGTTGATTTATTATACATATTTTCTTTGTATTTTGGATCATGCTTAAAATATCAATTTTAAAATCTGCTAATTCCATTGTCTGAATCATTTAGGGGTCAGATATCATTAAATCATTTTTCTTGGGTTTCTGTCATATTTTCTTGTTTCTTTGTATGCTTAGTAGTTTTTTCTTGAATGTCTAGTGCTCCTGGACATTATGGATACTATGTTCTAAAGGAACTGGATTCGGCTATATTCCTTCAAAGAGTATTGAATCTTTGGATTTAAGCAGGTAGTAAACTTGACCAAAATTCCAGTTTTGTCATTCTTGTGGTGAGCAGCAGCTGAAATCAATGTTGCCTTTCCTTAACCTCAGCTTCACGGGTTGGAGTCTGCCCCATGCTTGGATATTTCAAGAGTCATTCAGAGTTTGGGCAGAGTTTATACACAAAATCTTGGACATATTTCTCTGACTATATTCTATCTTTTCAGTCTCTCCAAGATGAACCTTCTGGTTCTTCATGTCTGTAAGTCTCCTGCTTCCTATTCAAATTCAGTAGCCCAGTGTGGCCAACCAAACAAGAACCTGTTGTCTGGCAAAACCTAACCAAACCAAAACAAAACAAAAACTATAAAAAGCAGAAGCGTATCGGTTCTCTTTCCTCCTTATAAGTATCTTTTGCCTCCCCCTCTCTGCTTACCTTCAGTCCCTCTCCAGGGTTTTCAGTAACTTTTTGTATTTTGTCCAGAGTTCATAGTTATTGCCTGTGATACAGTTTGTCTGACAGGAGCTACTCTGCTATTACTGGAAGCAGAAACTCCAGACAATTTCAGCAGAGTGTGAAGTTTAGAGCAAACCCTCAATCCAGGACCTAGAGGCAAGTTAACTGCACCTGGGCAAACTACTCACAGTGGTCTAGGATTCCTTCTCTCTAGAGCTCAGACTACCAGAAACAGTGTGACCTACATCTAAACTTCTCAACTAAGTTGGCAGAAAACAAGCAACCGGCTTTCTAAGACCCCCTACCTCTGGAGCTTTTCACCCAAATCCACTTTCTACACTGAAGTGAAAGTAACCTGTTTAAAAAAAAAAAGAGCCTATAATGTAACTTCTCTACTTAGGAAATCTTCCATGGTGCCTGATTTTCCTGATATAGAAGAACACACAAACTTCTTAGCAGAGCTTATAAGATCAAATGAGACTTTTAATCTGAATATTCTGCCTCCTCTCTAGTTTCTCACCCTTTTCTACCCCTACTCCTACCAAGAACCCTATGCTCTTGGAACAGTTAGATCTTGCTGATTAATGAAATATTTGCCTGCATGTTTCAAGCTCCATATATTTGCGGTTACTATCATCCTACCCTGCATTATTTTTCTTTGTAGCCATCTGACATTATATGTTATAATTCTATGATAGACTTTTATATTATAGACAATTTATATGGTCTGTTTGGCATTATAACACAGATCTTAATGTTTGGTTATTATTATCTTTATTACATGTCTTCCACATTGGAATGGGCATTATGAGTCAGAGACTGGGTCTTGTTCACAGTGGTATTCCCTCCATTTAGAATAGGGCCTGCTTCATGATAGCCACTTCAATAAATACTTGTTGGACAAATATTGCTCCTCTTAGCTGAAATTCCCTCTCACTCCCTGCCCAAGTTGGTGTTTCAAAGGCACACTGAGACCCCAACTCATTTGTTATGTTCCCTCTGAAATCTTCTGTCAACACTTTTTCACTTATACAAAGCGAATTATTAAGTTTTTTTCCATTTTTTGGAAGGACCCATCTTCCTTTTCTTTCTTGTTTCTCTGTTTCTGTGTTTCCCATGGCACCGTGATACTAAGGTAAGTTCACTCATGAGTTGACTTGGAATCTCATCTATTGTACATACTCACCACATGAGTCTGAGTTTTCTTTAGAGTGGCTGCCTTTCTGGCTTAGCTTTCCATTTAAAGGAAAGCTCATTGTACCCCTTAAGCCCATAGATAAGGTCTAAGACAGACTTGATTATACCAAATTCTGTATATATCACACTTACACATTAAGTATAACAGTGGATAATTGTTCATTAATTATTCAATCTTAGATATGAATTAGGAAGTATTATTTTAAAAACCGTTCATTGGTTTTAGTGTCCTACATCAAAGCATTCTTTTGAATTTATTATTTTCTAATATTTGCAAGCCTCCTCAGGATTTAAACTTCAGGCTATTATTATTTTCTTTCATATTGAGTTTGTGGTCAAATCCCAACAAGTGACTTTAAGATCAATTAAGTATTCTAACTCATTTAATAAATAAGTTCTCTCTCAACACAAAATTACAATGAATTAGAGCAAATAACATAGTGAGAAGTAAATTAACACAAAGTACCAATAGTCAAAGGGGTGCCTGCGTGGCTCAGTGGTTAAGTGTTTGCCTTTGGCTCAGGTCATGATTCCAGGGTCCTGGAATCAAGACCTGCATCAGGCTCCCAGCTCAGCAGGAAGCCTACTTCTCACCCTGCTTGTGTTCCCTCTCTCGCTGTCTCTTTGTCAAATAAATAAAATATATTTTTTTTAAAAAGTACCAGTGATCATGGCATAACATTTCTATGCTTACCATTCAGGAAAAAATTGTATAAGTGCTGAAATTATGTTGAAAACTATAAATCTATAGTTAAATTATTATCATCATAAAAGAAGGTAAAAACTAATTTGTTGTCTCTTCTGAAATCTCTTTTTAAGAAGCAAAAATCATGGGGTAGGGAGAGAACTTTCAAAGTAAAAGAACCATATTGTTGCCCTATTCATATATTTTTTTAATCTCTTGCTAAGCCTCTGAAATCTGTATTCCTGTTTGTTAACTGCCCACAAAATGGCAGATAAATAATCCCAAGAGAACAAGTGCACGGTCATCTCCTCTGTGACTCTGGTAATGCAGGAATTCTTAAAAAATGTATACATGTGTTTGTGCACATAAAAATGTATGCATAAATCATGGACTTCCCTTGACATGAAACTGAGGTCATATGAACATATTTCAGCCTTTAACTTAGACACTTAGGCTGCATGCCCAACTAGGACACATAGCCCGTGTTCATAAGTCAATTTAATTTCAGTTGTTGGTATCAGTTACCATCATTCCAGATTTTAAACCACTAGCCCAGAGCCTCTCTCTGAGTTCTCATAGCCCCTGGTAACTGTACCAGGCATTTGGCCCTCTTATGCACATTCCTTCCTATTGTTCCTGGATGTCTATTTAAACAGGTCTTTTCTCTTTATTTTATTACAAATTCTTGAATTCAAGGGTCATGTCTGATATTTCTGAGAATCCTCGTTAATATCTAGTCCAGAAGACTGTTCTAGCAAATGCTCCAAAAAAGTTGTTGATCAATTCAAAATGGATTTTCATTTTATGAAAAATATTTTTAGAGTAAAGGAAATATTCACTTTTGTATTTGGAAAACAGGATGGATTGTTTAAAAAGAAGTGGAGGTAAGATGATGTCTCAGGGACTACACACTTTCACATCAGCATGTAATCTCAATGTAAAATCCCAACCCAACTTCATGAGAAAAATAATAAAAGACACAATAAAGAGAATATGACAAACCAGGTTTAGTATCTTTTCTTCAAAATTTTTTCCATCATAATCAATGCAAAAAACCATAGTTGTCAGTCTTCTGTGAGAGGAGACATATGTGTTTTCTTTCTTTCCCTCTTCTTCTCTTTCCCTCCCCCCTGTCTCCTTCTGAAACTGAGTCAGACCAGGCCATATTTCCAGTTAGAAGTAGACATTGGAGCCAAGCAGCTGTTCAGAAATGTCCAAGTGGACAGCAAATGGTGCTGATGGAGTTAACGGTGGTGACTCACTTGGGACATTCACAGCAGGTCAGCTGAAACCACCCCTTGCTGTAAAGAGAATTTAGTCCCTGTCGGGCAAGCACCCAAGAATACGAGCTAGGGTTGATAACAGGATAGTGCCTCTTAGTAGCCACTGGTTGCTCTGATGTTCTCAGTTTTCACAATTTTTTTAAAGGTGGATTTTTCTCTAACGCAATCATGAACAGTGATGGGAAGAGCAGGCTGAGCAGCTGTTGACTGTTTGAAATAACAGAGGGTAGTTTGGTATCTGGAAATGCTCAACACAAGTTGTCTTGCAAGCTTTGATGATGACTTTCACATATAAAATTATGGGTCAGAAGCAGGAAGCTGAGGATGCTTCATGCCCGGATGTCTAGCCTGGCAAGTGGAAGATTTGGGGGATTTCAGAAATATTTCATTCATCTAGAAATACTCTTCTACAAAATACTGTGATGGTTTAACTAGTCAACCAAACAACAATAAAAACAAAACAAAGCCACCAAACAAAAAACATGTGAGAAATAGAGCATTCTCATGTTTTGTGGGCTTGTACAAATTTCTCTGTAACCCAGAAGGAGATGCATAAAATATGACAAAAAAATGATGTGTGGTTTTGCATTTAAAATATGATATGAAAGACTACTGAAGACATTTTTAAATAAAAACTATAATTACCAGAAATTATACAAACTTGACTCAACACCTATGTTTATTTTTGGTTTTTCTTCAAATTACTTAAAAAAAAAACCTGAAGGAAAATATCTTAGATTTGTTCTCTACTGGTTGAAAATTTAACAAATAAGGAATAATAATTACTGATATTAATTGTCATTTGACTTAAAATCCATTTCCCTAAAATTCTGGCATGAGCTCAGGGTTTCCACATTTAGATGAGATCTTATTTCCCTTGCACTTATTTGGTAGAAAAATCTGATTTGGTGATTTGTGTTCACTAAAATCAAGTTCCCTTTTGTGCCTGGATCTAAAGCTAATTCAGGCAGTTTCAGACCAGGCTGAAGACAGATGAAAAATAAATTCACTTCTTTTCTCAAAAATAGGTCTTTGCATTAAATGAGCATAGTGAAACAAAGGACTATTTATCAATCCATAGAGTTTGCTGGGTACTTTAATGCCTTCAACAGTTTTAAGGTGTATAGTTTGAAATACATTCAATAATTTTTTCAGCTCCACCCCTTTGAGAATATATATTCTAAGTTCAAAGGAGAATAGTTGTGTGTCTATGGTTTTATAGACAACTGTATGTGTGTGAGTGGTTTACAAGGGCAGAGATTGTGTTGGTGTTCCCTGCCCACCATCTACCTCATGGTAGAGGCTTAATAAATATTAATTGAATTAATTAATTTTGGCCACAGGAACAGGAGCGATAACAAGGAGTGCCCTGTTGGCAAAAGAATAGATTAGTCATTAGGATCAAGTCGAGAAGATGGGATTTAGCATGATTTAAATGAAGAATACTGAAGCCATTTGAAGTCAAGGCTGGGAGGGGCATTGGGAAAGGGAAAGACAATTAGATGAATAAGTCTATTGTGGCCTGGGCTGAACACATTTTCTCACATGGCATCAAAATCCCACCAAAAATTCCACACTTGGAAAAATGAAAATGAAACAGGGCATCAAGGTATCACAGGGGCAAAAAAAAGGGGGATGAGAAGACTACAGTCACAAAAACACATGGGCTTTGAGAATTTATCCCTTTATTTCCATCCCTTCTGCCTTGGTCTTATTTCCCCATCTTTTTGTCTTCTTTTCTCATCTTTCCTTGGTTTTCATGTAAAACTGGACTGCCAGGGGTGCCTGGGTGGCTCAGTTGGTTAAACTTCTGCCTTCTGCTCTGGGCATGATCTCAGGGTCCTGGGATTGAGCCCTGGATAGGGCTCCCTTCTCATAAGGGAGTCTGCTTCTCCCTCTCCCTCTGCATCTCCCCCTGCTTGTGCTTACTCTCTCTCTCCCTCTCTCTCTCTCTCTCAAATAAATAAATAAAATCTTAAAAAACTAAAAATAAATAAAAGTGGACTGCCAAAGAAAAATGACTGATTAGATGTTAGAAACTTTTCAGCAACTCTTCTGCAATCTTGTGAGTATGCGTGTTTTCTCTCCTTGATCCTGTTCCTCTTTCAGATACATTTCTGAGAGTGAACCTAATCATCTTCTGATCATGGTAGTGAAATGCTGAATGACACTGCTATTTTCAGGTGAGAAAGAACTGCTCCATATGTATGGAGATAAATTTCCTAGCTTAAAAAAAATCAGTTCTATTTCTCTATCTCTCTATTGAGAGAAATAGAACTGACTTTTGTAACGATAAGAAAGTAACTTGCTGAAGTTTTTACCTTCCAACTATTCTATGTATAATTTCATTTTTTCTTCTGGCATATTTTAAATTGCTACCATTTGAAACATACTGTTTAAGGTATTCTAATTTGAGGTTGATAGTTTAATTATTAAGTGATAGCTATGTTAATTCTACTAAGGGCATATCACATTATCCTATTCATCATAGTAGAGTGGGCATTGACTGGGTCTCTTTGGTGATAGTCGATTGTTGAGAAATCCAAGTTCTACAAGGATGTGTAGACAGGCATCTTCCAAGAGGTGATAGGTAGGTAGATAAACTCACACAACCACAGGCACACATGCAAATACCAAAAGCATTAAGAAAGTGACCCCACTGTAGGAGATATTTATTCAGCATACCAGTATATGTATATTGTTTAAAAAGCTGAAACCGGAGGCCTACCGCTCCTTCTGTCTGGTTTTATTACCTTGGTTTCACATGAAACAAGGCCAAATCTCCTACGTGAAAATCAGGCTGGTATGTGTCACGTCTGTATCAAGTGTCTGAGCTCATTTTTATTTGCAGCCTGTTTCCCCATTGTACTTCCTGGTTTTGGTAATGCAAACAAGCAGGACATTGTGTCATTGTGTTGGGGACACTCCCTCTGTAAGCCCAGAGCCTCAAAAGCTGGAGCTAAAGTTAATGGGACTTATTAATGCAGGAAAAAGAAACTGTTCTGGTACCATTCTCTGATGTGGAGGGCCAGCTAATCTCGAAGTCTAAAGGACCTCAATCGCTGGCGCACCCAGCTTCCTCTCGAGAATGCCCTGCCCTTGCCATCATGTTTTGTCTCATATGCAGGCAGAATGTTAAGCGATTTGTGAATTGATTTGTGAGATGTTTGCAATATGCTGGAAGAGCTCTCCTTCCGATTCAAGAAGCCAGTGGAATTATGCAATCTGTAAACTGAAAATGGGAGATCTGCTAATCTGGTTTCAAGTCATTACTTCTGAAGCTGTCCTTCTTCCCAAGTGTGGCCATGCAGGTGCAAAGTCTATTTTGAAGACCTGAAAATGAGTTTGGAGGAAAGAGATCAAAGAGGTTCATCCCAGGCTGAAGGCAACAACTAAGTGCCATTTGTGGGTCTATGCAGTATACTTTTTGTTTTTAACCTGGACAAAGTCTTTCCAGCTATTGTGTTGAGCTTCAGAATCTAGAATTGCCATGTTCACCAAATACTAGCTTTATCTTTCAACGCTGTGCCTCAATGGTACCAGAAGAGCATTTAAAATGAAGTTCTGGATGCTTTTGTGAAATGATCCTGCATGGTCCCATAAGGAAAATTTCGTATGAAGACGATCTGATTTATTAAATTTTATTATTATTATTTAAAGCAGCTGTATCTGTCATTAGAGCCTGCCTGAATGCCTGTCCTTAACATTAGTACAAATTATCTAAGATGAGACGGCTGAAATCTGAAAATCTTCAGGGTTTAGACCCCCACTCTGAGAATGCCCTGGTGCAGGACACATCGATGGAGACCACTGGGTGCCAAAGTTTACTCCATCAATTAAGTCCCAGTGAAGGTTAGGGCTTAAATAAGTTAGTGAGACTGTTCACATCAACACTGCTTAAAGCGGAGAAGGAAAACCAGCCATTGCAGCACTAGCTTGAATATTAGCCTGTCTTTTGATGGCTGTGATTAGAGTCAATGCCCTCTATATTTAAACCCCGCCTCCATTTTCTAACTGGATGCTCTGGGGCTGTAGTTCTCAAACTGGGTGCTTGGGTGCATCAAAATCAGCTGAGGATCTTATCAAAAACAATGAGTGAGGGGCACCTCAGTGGCTCAGTTGTTAAGCGTTTGCCTTCGGCTCAGGTCATGATCCTGGAGTCCCTGGATCGAGCCCTGCATCAGGCTCCCCGCTCGGCGGGAAGCCTGCTTCTCTCTCTCTCACTCCCCCTGCTTGTGTTCCCTCTCTAGCTATGTTTCGTTCTGTCAAATAAATAAATAACATCTTAACAAATAAAAATAAAACAAATTATTGTTGGATCTCATCCCCAGCGTTGCTGTTTCAGTGAGTCCAGAGTAAGCGGGGTCTTATGTTGTGCATTTCTGGTAAGTTCCCAGGTAAAAGGGATGCTGCCGGTATAGTGACCACACCAAGATCACCAGCCTAGGGCAACAAACTTAATCTTTCTGTTCTTGAGTTTTCTTCTCTGCCCACCTCACAGAGCACTTTTGAGATTAAATGAAGTGCTACAGGGAAAGCCTTAGAATCCTATGCAGCAAATTGTGTTAAGCCTTAATCATTGCCACTAGTGGTAACAATGATAGAATGTTCAGTCCTCAGATTGATTTTTATTTAGACATAAGCTAGCTTTACATTGGGAAAACCCATATCAAATATAGAAACGTTTATTTTAAAGATTTATTTATTTATTTCAAAGAGAGAGAAAGGGAGAGTGAGTGAGGTGAGGGAGAGAGACAGAATCCCCAAGAAGACTCCCCAGTGAGTAAGGACCCCCCCCCCACAACATGAGGCTAGATCTCGTGACCCCTGAGATCAAGGCCCGCATCGGGTTCTCTGCTCAGCGGGGAGCCTGCTTCCTCTGCTCTCTCTGCCTGCCTCTCTGCCTACTTGTGAGCTCTCTCTCTGTCAAATAAATAAATAAAGTCTTTAAAAAAAATAAATAAAAGCACTTTGCCATTGTAAAACCTCTCTGGGAATCAGAAACCTTTTGAAAGCTATGGAAATATACTCGGGCTTGCTGTGGACATTCTCCCCCACAAAGCTGCTCTCACACACATACCTGAACATGTGTTTGTGCAGTGCCTGATTTGGATCCCCACATGAAGGCTACTGATGTCAGAGTTGCTTTGATCAGAGGGGCAGGGGGCCAGGCAAAAAGTCAGCTGTGCTTTCTCTTCACTATCTCTTTTCATTTAAATTATGCAAAATGATTTCCCTTCTCTCTGATGACTTACCTGCAGGTAGGGTAGAAAAACAAACAAACAAACAAAAAAACCCAGGGCCAGCTTGGGGACATTTAGGCATCTGCCAGGACCTTGTGCAAGCCATAATGCTCTCTGAGTATTAGATTCTGTAAACAAAAGGGTTATAGTAGATAATGTCTAATCTACTTCTAGAATGGATGGTGGCAATTACCTTAGAAGATAAACAAGGTGCATGGTCTTAACAACAGAGTTTTATTTCTCACCCACTTTCTGTAATAAGTTTCTCACATCACTGCTCAGTTATATGATCTTTTCCTATTATTGAACTTGTATGAATTCAGATTCTATAAACTCAATGTGCTCTCTTTTGCATAGATCCTCAAATACATTAATTTTGATACTTTGCCATTTCTACCTGAGCCAGTGGAGGACATCTTCTGTTTATTCTCACCTGGATTGGGGTGCCTGGGTGGCTCAGTTGGTTAAGCATCTGACTTTGTCTCAAGCCCTGATTTCAGGGTCCTCGGTTTGAGACCCACATCAGGCATACTGCTCAGCAGTGAATCTGCTTCTCCGTCTCCCTCTGCCTGCCGCTCCCTCTGCTTGTGCTTTCTCTCTGTCAAATAAATAAATAAAATCTTTAAAAAAATTAATTTTTCTCACCTGGATCATTGGGCATATTGTATTTTGTCCTCAGGCCTTATGCTTATGCTAGTCCTCCTGCCTGGAGCCTCCTTTCCTTCCTGCTTTGCCACCTTCCTAGCAGCTCTCTCCCTCCCTCAGCACCCATCCCTGGCCTTCCCAATCTGACTTCACTGTGTCCTTCAGGAGGTAGCTTAGATTCATTTCCTCTGAGAAGCCAGGATTGGGCTAGTGCTCCCCACCGCATGAAAACCCACAGCGCTCAACCCTTTTATGGCGTTTCTACTGATGTACTGACCTCGGAATCTGATATGCATACGCTCACCCCTTTGTTCTGTTACTTATTGACCATATGGCCTTGAGCAAGGTTCTTCACTGAACTCCAAATTCTTAATTCATAAAAGATAGTAAATAGCTACCTCATTAGACTGCCATGAGGATTAAACAAGAAAATGTGTAATGCCTGGTGCAGTGGCCGCTTCTTTCATGAGCAGTTTATCATCATCATCATAGTCTTTCTTTTTTTTTTTTAGATTTTATCTTATTTATTTGACAGAGAGAAACACAGCTTGAAAGAGGGAGCCTAAGCAGGGGGAGTGAGAGATGGAGAAGCAGGCTTCCCACTGAGCAGGGAACCCCATGCAGGGCTTGATCCCTGGACTCTGGGATCATGATCTGAGTAGAAGGCAGACACTTAGTGACTGAGCCAGGTGCCCTCATAATCATCGTAGTCTTTCTTAAACTTGTGATGTCTAAACTGAAATTTTAGAAGGTCATGGATCACAGTTAAATTATGACTGAAGCCTTGGACATGATAATGATCAAGAAAGGGACTCCATATGCTTTATGCCAATAGTTTTCAACCCTCTCACACTTCGCAGTAACCTGGGGAGTTAAACCCTACCCTCTCCTCCAAATCCTGAGAGCCAGTCAACTGGCCTGGGGAAAGACATAGTCTTTGAGATTTGCAAAATCTCCCAGATTATTCCAATGAACAGCAAGTTTGAGAACCACTGTTTATGGTGAACCACAAGCGAGAAGAGCAGAGGTTGATCTTTGAGAGAAGCCTGATTTGCATCTTCAAATGTTCACCCATGCCCTTTATTCAGAAGTGACCATGGCAGTACTTTAAGAAGAGTTGGGATGTGGAGGTGAGAAGAAAACAAAATCTTTATATATACTCCTGTACATGCACACAACTGGCCCCTCCACCTCATAAAAGGGGAAGATTAACTAGGTCCGAAAATTTTTAGGGGCAAGAGTTTGCAAGAGGCCATCAAAGTGTGGCCAGTATGTGTCTATGGAGAGAAACCACCTAAAATCATAAACACCGGTAGCCAAAAGACTTGACAAATTGGGTAAGGTTAGTTTGTAGTTTCCGTTCGATGTTGAAAATTTCCAACTCAATCCAGTGACTTTTTGTTTTGGTATGATTGATGCTAAATGGCTGTTTCTGAGCATAATTATTCAGAAGTCTGGGCTGCTTCTTAGGGATGGCTCAAGTTCTTAATAATAATGCCAAGCATTCATCTTTTCAGAGAGTAGCTGTCTTCTTGTTGGTTTTGGTGTCTTAGAACTGTATCAAATTAGTTAAAAATGTTTTATTTGCCTATGGTACATGACTTGATATTGGAACTTAAACTGTCAAAAGTGGCATCAATACACTGTGAATCTGGCAGTTGTATTAAGACACAGGATTTGAAGCAGCATCAAAAGCCTGAGATGGCTATCGCATTTATATAAAATAACCATAGTGTGTCCAGAGCTAACAGATAATGAAGAATGTTTGTAATAAGTCAAGCATCCTTCTTTACTTTTGTTCATGGCTACTAACAGAAGTTGGCACCCTCAACAGACTGTTCTGTTGGAGGAATAAAATCTCATTCTAACATAAAATTTTATTCCCCAAAACTCACTCTTCAAGTTGTGTGTACCATCACAAACTAGGAATGCATATGTGAAGACCAGATATAGGAAAGGAATGTAAGAAAGAATATAACTCTTAAGAAAGGAGATATAAAATACCTCATAAAATATTTATTTTAATTGTGGTAAATAAGGAAGCCTTATTTTCACCTGAACAGTAACTCTGACCCCTTGGTAATAGTGATTAATTGAATTTTACCTATTCTTCTTGAGGGCTGCCATATAGGTAGGTTATGACAATAAGCAAATTTCAACCAGGCATCTTACTTTCTCTGCAGCTGTCCCTAGAAGTGACCCACAGGGAAACACCATTGCCCACCTCTGTTTTTCGGTAGTAGGATCATCATCAATCCTTGCAGTTAAGACTCTTAAAAACTAAGATGGCAAATAAATTCTTGTACCCAATAAGCACAGAACACTGGTCAGAGCTTCCAGGAATTCTGGAGATCAGAATGCAAAATGGTAGGAGAAACATGTGATACAGCAGCAGTAATGAGGAAAGTGACTGAGGAAGGTGGGATTTAATACTTCTGTACACCTCTGCAGCTTAGAAGATGCACATTTTCCACCAACTGAGACCAGAGTCCAGCCTGGCTTGCTTCGAGGCTGGTACTTTGTTTTCTAAAATCCAAGTTTCTGTAGATGATGAGGTCTAAGTTAACTGCCTCCTAAACACTGATTTGCCATCTGGTTCTGTCCTCTAATCTTTGTTCTCTTCATTCTGCGTATTTCTTCTTCTAGACCTCATCTCCGACCATGACTTTACCTCTCCTTTAAATGTGTAAAGTCTTTCCTCCAACCAACCCAGGATTTCTGTTGTTACTTTAAATGCACTCTGCCTGAAACAGGCTTTCTTGAAGTCATCCTGTGCCCTTCTCTGCACCTCATCCCTCCACTCATGCAACATTTTTGCCCTCAGCAACTCCCCTGCACTGCCTGGAATGTTTGTCCCCAGATGCCCTCAACATTACCTCCAAAATAAGACACGTCTGTACCACCCAGTCTTACAGCTCAGCATCACATCATCACATCCCCAGCATCACCTCCCCAACTCTCCTGCTCCCATATACTCTGCCTTGCATTTCCTTTGTGTCATAGTTTGGTAGGTTGAATCATGCATCCTGTAAAAAAAAAAAAAAAAAAATAAAATAAAATAAAATAAAATAAAATAAAATAAAAATATCAGTGCCTTAATTCCCTGGAATCTGTGAATATGCATATGGAAAATACCTTGTAGATGTGGTTAAATTACAATATCTGAGATGGAGAGATTATCCTGGATTATTTAGGTGGGCCCTTAATGTTATTGCAAGTATCCTTATGAGAGGAGAAGCTGAAGGAGATTTCATACAGACAGTAGAAGATAAGGCAATGTGAGACTGTAGGCAGAGATTGGAGGAGTACAACCAGAAGCCAGGAATGCCAGGAGCCTCCAGAGGCTGGAAGAGGCTCTCTGATTTCTTACCCAGAGACTCCGGAGGAGTGCAACCCTGCTGACACCTTGATTTGGGCCCAGTAATATTGGAACTTAATATCGAACTCTGACCTCCAGAACCACAAGAAAATACATTTCTGTTGTTTCCTACCATTTGATTTGAGATATTTTTGTTACAGCAGCCACGGTTAGCTAATACACATAGTAATTGTAATCTTCTATCACACTCTAAAAACTGCTTCTTCACTATGTTTATGGTTCCTATGGTTGGTTTTACATCATTAAAATGAAAGCTCTAGGGTTTTTGTCTGTTTTTTCCCCCTCAAGTATCTCAAGTGCCTATAACAGTACCTGCACATAATGAGCACTAAATTATTAATTGGGTAAATGGTGAATTAGTTGTTCTGCCTGTCCACACCCGCCCTACTCCCATTACCCCCCCTCAACCTGTTTTCTCTTAGATTGCCTACTTTATTCCCAGAGTCCCACATCGGGCTTCTTGCTGGACCAGAAGCCTACTTCTCCCTCTCTCACTCCCCTTGCTTGTGTTCCCTCTCTAGCTGTGTTTTGCTCTGCCAAATAAATACATAAAAATCTTTTTAAAAAAATTGCCTACTTTATGAATGCCATCCCCCTCTCTTTATGCTCCTCAATCTTCTCTCTGCCTTGCCACCTGCATCCAGCTAGTGACCACATCCTGTCTGCCTTCTTAACTGTCTCTCAGTACTTTTCTCCTCTAGTCAAAAGTTTCCAGCCGTGACCCTGGTTCAGTCACTTATCATTTCTCCCTGAACTGCAACAGACTCAAGGCTTGATGGTTATTCTCTGCTCCTACTGCCAGGTACCTCATTCTGACCTGCTTACCAGTCTCTGCCCTTCCAGAGCATGCAGCTGCATTCCTGCTGGACTGGGCACCAGAGAATCCGTGAAGACCTGTCTTTGCTCCCCTGTGAGCTTTGGGTGCACAAGCTGATCCCCCCCTTGTTTGCCTGCAGGCTTTACAGTTTACCCAGCTATGAAATGAGTGCAGTGATATTACCTGTATCAGAACTTTGCTGAGAGGCTTAAATGAGTCAATATGTGCTGTGTTTAACTGTTAATCAAAAGTGTTTCAAATTTTCCACCCTTCCTGTGTCCATATCCCTTTGTATTGTGCCTTGTACCTTCTCCCATCAAAAAGTGGAGTTTATGTTCCCTTGAATCTTTTTCTCTTGATTCCCTTGAATTCTGTGTCTTATATTACCCAGTAGAAAACAACAGACGTAGTGCTATGCTAGTTTGCTGCATCTCAAGGAACCCTGGCAGCTTTCTGTGAACAAGCCTGAGAGAGCATATGGGAAGATACAGTCCACGTGAGGGAGACAAAGACATCCCAGTCTATAACCAGATGGCCTCCAACCTGTGAGGGAACCCGGCTTAGATCAATGGAGCTGCCCACCTGAATTGCACTTGACCGAATATACATGGCTGAGTCCAGCCCCTTCCAGGAGAACCATCTGGATGACCGACAGACTGGTAAGCATGAACACGTGCTTACTATTTTAAGTCATTAAGTTTCAGAGTGTTGTACAGTAACAGCTGGCTGATACATGGACAAAGAGCAGCGAGCCATCATTATGAACTCACATTAACATAGAGTGTTATGGTTCCCACAAGCATTTTTCATCTTTTTCTAAAAAGACTATCCCTTTGACATTCCACAGCACTCAGTGTATAACATGCCTTCCCTATTGTTTTACTTATCACACTGGCATTTACACTATTTGTATATTATTTGTATGTGAAACAGTGTGTTGTAATACTCAGTATCCCAGGCTTTGGAGTCAGGCCGTGTGGGAGTAGATCCTGATTCCACCATTTATTAGCACATGACCTTGGCAAGCTCTTCCTCTATCTGTGTTTCAGTTTTCTCATCAGTAAGATGGAGATACTGATAATATCACTACTTCCTAGAATTGTTGAGGAATAAATTAAATTAATGCTACAAACTTCCAGGTGTGTATACTTCGTTCAGTGAATCGGTGGAAAGAATGAGGAATTTGTTTCTCCTATATGGACAGTTTACTTCTTAGGAGAAGATTTTCTGCTCTCTTCATCGCAGTGTTGCTGTGTGACACAATATGTAGCCCCTAGTTGATTCTGAAACACAGCAGGAATGATTAAAGACACTGAAGTCATATTTGACTTGATAAGAAGGACATGACATGTTCTCTGTTTTACACCCATGAAACTGACTGAAGAATGGCTAATATTGCTAAAAATTCTACAGAACTTGTTATAGGTGAAGTACTAGTTTTCTATTGCTGCTGTAACAAGTTGCCATAGATTTAATGGCTCAGGGAACTCAAATTTATCTTACAGTTCTAGAGGTCAGAATCTAAGCCTAGGCCTCCTGGGTTTAATTAGGCCATGGACATGGCTGCATTCCTTCCAGGAGGTGCTAGGAAAGAACCTCTTTCTTTGCCTTTTCAGTCTTTGGAGACTGCCGACATTGTTTAGCCCATGGTTCTTTCCTCCACCTTCAAAACAGGCATGCTTCTCCTTTCTGACGATTCTTCTTTAGTTACCTCTCCCTCTATCACAACCGGGGAAAGTTCTCAGCATTTAATCGCTCACATGATTGTATGGACCCTTCTGGGTAATCCAGGATGATTTCCCCATCTCTTGGTCCAACACAACCATATCTACAAACTCCTTTTTGCCATGTTTTAGGTAACATGTTCACATATATTCACAGGTTCTAAATATCAAGATGTGGAAATCTTTGCAGAGCCATTGTCCTGTCTATCACAAGGGATAATAACACTGGGTAATGACATTAGTCAAATCTGTAAGTATACGAACAGAATCACCAGGGAAGACGGGAATCACCAATGAAGACCGTTTCATTCACCACCTTGGGGCACTATGTAAAGGATACAACATGAATGGAGCCCTTTGGAGGTGAGTCAACAGGGCTCCCAGAAATAGGACAAGAACTCAGAGAAGGATTGCTAGTCATTCATGTGATGATCTTAAACTTAATTTTGAATTTGTAGTATTTATGTGTGTCACTCTAATTAGAATTGTTTAAAAACTCCATTCAAGAAATCCTCCTAAGTTCTACCTTGGCAGCAGGAAGGCTCAGTCTAATTAGGTACAGTCCAGAGAACTGGTTCTCAAACTCTGTTCTGTAAAAGTACTTCAGGGTTTTCGTGTTTAATTCAATTTTCATGTAAAAATATTTCAAACCCTTAAAACTTTATAATAAACCTGAGCATCCACATAAGTAATCTACTGAATTTTGATACACTTATTATTACTTTATCCTTTGACATTCATTGGTTTGGAGCTGACCTCAACTGGTGTCTCTAGCCACTTTGGTTTAATGGGAAAGAGTCCTGATGCCACCAAGCAGGTGGTTTAAAATAAATAAATAAATAGACAGATAAATAAATAAATAAATATAAAAGAGAAGGGAAAATGATCTTTCATGACTATTTCTTTCATGAGTGAAGAGATTTTTTTCCCATATTGTATCACCAAATATCAACCACCAGGAGAAAGAAATAATCGTAATGTTAACAAGCACTCATGAGGCATTTATCCCATACCAAGCAGGGTTGGAAACGTTTTATTCAAAGAAATATCAATTTGTGTAAACGTTGCGATAATCCTATGAGGAAGGAACCATGTTTCGGATGAGGAAATCAAGATACGGGGAGATTTGGGGGTTTCCCTGAGGTCAAACAGCTGATGAATGGCAGACACCGCGAGGCTCCATGCTGTGCTTGCACCACAACATGGCCAATATTTAGTTATAATTCTGATTTATCAGAATAGCCCTGCATCGTTCTTACAAATTGACCTTGTGGTAAGTAAATATAATTGCTTAAGATTGGAGGAGGGTGAGAAAGTATTCTTGTTCTCCCTGCCTAATCAGATGAGCAATAAGAACAGACATCAGATGAGCAAAGATAAAAGCACAGCATCCTTCATTACTGATGGGCAAAAGCTAGATTGGAGGAGGAGGTTGCAATTTGTTGCAGTAATAACCAACTTAGGAGCCCAGAATAAGATTCACTACCCAATAGACCAGACATGGGGCAGGCAGTGTGGGGCAGGCCTTCCCAGCTGGGCTGCACTGTTGAGAAGCCAGACAGCAGGGGAATCCTGGAGAGTGAAGGGAGGACAAGGCACAGTCATGCCCACCCAAGTTCACGTCCAACTCCAGCCTCAACCGTGGAGTCTGTAAGAGGCTGAAAGAGACACTCAGCATGGAGGCTTAGGGACCTGAGTCCCCATCAAGATGAGTGAGAACAGAAAAAGGGTCCTCCAAACAGTTACAAACTAGAAAACTTATTAAATAGTTTCCATTTTTACAGACACTTTTCTAAAGAAGACGTACAAATGGACACATGAAAAAATGTTCATCATCATTAGCCAGCAGGGAAATTCAAATCAAAACCATACTGAGATACCATCTTACACCAGCTAGAATGGACAAAATTAACAAGACAGGAAACAACAAGTGTTGGAGGGGCTGTGGAGAAAGGGGAACCCTCTTAGACTGTTGTGAGAATGCAAGTTGGTGCAGCCGCTTTGGAAAACAGTGTGGAGATTCCTTAAAAAATTAAAAATAGAGCTACCCTATGACCCTGCAATTGCACTACTGGATATTTACCCCAAAAATACAGATGTAGTGAAAAGAAGGGCCATATGTACCCCAATGTTCATCGCAGCAATGGCCACAATTGCCAAACTGTGGAAATAACTAAGATGTCCTTCAACAGATGAATGGATAAAGATGTGGTCCATCTTAATCCAGGAAACAAGCTGAGGGTTGCTGGGGGGTGGCGGGGGAGGGATGGGGTGGCTGGGTTATGGACTTTGGGGAGGGAATGTGTTATGGTGAGTGCTGTGAATTGTGTAAGACTGATGATTCACAGACCTGTACCCCTGAAGTAAATAATACATTATATGTTAATAATAAATAAAGATGTGGTCCATATATACAATGGAATATTATGCCACCATCAGAAAGGATGAATATCCAACTTTTGTATCAACATGGATGAGACTGGAGGAGATTATGCTGAGTGAAATAAGCCAAGCAGAGAAAGTTAATTATCATATGGTTTCACTAATTCGTGGAGCATAAGGAGTAACATGGAGGACATTAAGAGAAAGAAAGGAAATGTGAACTGGGATAAATCAAAGAGGGAGATGAACCACGAGAGACCGTGGACTCTGAGAAACAAACTGAGGGTTTTGGAAGGGAGAGGGGCTGGGGGGATGGGTGAGCCTGGTGGTGTGGGTATTAAGGGTATTAAGAGTGTGGGTATTAAGGAGCGCATGTATTGCACATAGCACTAGATGTGGTACAAAAACAATGTATCTTGTATCTCAGTTCTCATGACATTTTTGTTTGAAAGAAAAATAAGGTTTCATTGCTAAATACCTTTGTAAGACAAATGCAAATTAGTTATTATATCTTATTTCAAAGGGCTCTATTTTACCTTTTCAAAGGAACATTTAGAATTATTTTTTCAAGTTTTTATTTAAGTTCCAGTTAGGGATCATTTAGAAATTTTGAGACTGTTTTTTTCCTTCCAGAAAATATAACTGCACTGATGGATTCAAGGCACCAACCCCGAAGTCTGGCTTTCCACCCGATGCGGATTTCCCAGCCCATGATACTGTCTCTGTTCTCAGGGCCAAGGAGTAATTGATACATATTTATGTTCTCTATAAATATTAGAATTACAAATGACTGATGAAGAAGGCTTGCGCAGTGTCAGAAAATTACATAAGCTGAAGACAAGATCTTTTTATTCCTTGAGATTGAGCTACTCAGTGAGTGGTTATGAAACACGGCTGCCTCTGAGAATCACTCAGGCTGCTTTTTAATTAGTAAGGAAGCCTGAGGCCCAGCCCAGACTCACCTGATTATTAGACTCTCTGCAGGTAAGGTCTATGAATCTGTCATTTTAAATGCTCCTAGAAACCAAAGGAAGTGAAGTAAATTGGGATAAAAGATATCAAGACACAATGAAATGCTTTTTGAGAAACACTTTTAGATTAAAAAAAAAAGAAAATCACTGAGATTAAAATAGTCTAAAGTAGTTCATCAAAATCTCTGTGCTCTTGAGGCAACAAATACAACAAAAGAAAACACACTTTAATTCCCTGGGGCTGTGCCAGTGAGAATCCCCTCCTGAGATCTAGATGCGTGAGTTTCTGCTGAGGTCTATCCAAGCTTGGGGTTCCTTACCTGGGGGGTGAAGTCCATTGTCAAAGGCAAAATGGAAAAAGGCTTCTTCCCCGGATACTCCTCCCAGGTTTATCACTGTCAAAATCCTGTGCCAGGAAACCATCTATGTTCTAGCCCTCTGGCCACCTGCTGGCATCTATTATCCACTTTTTGATGCCCAGCTTTGTCCTGGAAAGAGTGTGGATGTGTATAATTTCTGTTATTCCTGTTTGTCCCTGAGTAGAGGATTCCAGGGTGCTGGGCATGAGCTAAGCATCACAAATTCCAAGGTACTGTCCTAGTCTTTCGACGACTCAGAATGCTGTGAATGCTTTTTATCTATCTGAAGAGGAAAAAGATAGCCACTTACATGCAGTCTGTTCCCTGACATTGAGAGGGAAAAGGACATATCACTCATCAAGTCTTCTATAACTACCACATAGGAGTTACCTATTAGCAGAGAATTAAAATACAATGCAATTATTTGATGAGCATAGTTCAGTCTTTTGATGAATCAGAAGGTATGCATGCTGCTCAACCATCAGTAAGACAGTCATTGTGTTACAGCAATGAAATGCTCACAAGCTTATTATATAGCAAATCAATCTAATCTATGAATCTCATTAATAGACTAACAAAATATGCTTTATCAGCATATGATCCATAGTTTGCATAGTCTCACCATGTGCTGTTGGATATATTGTATAAAATATTTTAGACCAATGCATTTACTAATAAATTAAACCATACCTCCAAAAAGGTATGATAGGGTATGGAGTGAACTTCAAATGAATTCAACAAATACAGGGAGAAGAAAGAGAAAGAAGAATATTGATAGAATCACAGGGCAACCATCTCTTGTTACTGATTTTATTTTCTGTCTCAAATGCCGGTCTTCTAATGTGAATGACTCACTTGTACTCTGAGCAAACCAGGAATTTGGGTTGGATGATTGGTAGATTGGACACACCAGGTGAGTGCACTGACAAGAGACAGAAAGTGTCCTCACATTTTTGGTAAGTTATTTATAGTTCACATAAATCTAGAGTCTTGGCACATCTTCCTCAATCCATCCCAAAGTAAGACAGCCAAAATCTTATGTGTCAATAGAGTAGAAATACACCCTGAGTCAGCTAATTATCACATGTTGCTGTAGCAAGCAGCACACCCAGACTAAATTGAAGGTAGGAGCTACCCACATGCTTTTGCCCAAACTGGGAACTAAAATCTATTTTTCTCAAAATGAAAATATCTTTACTGTTTTTTTAGATTGCAAAAACTTAAATCCCAAATGATACATAAACTATATGGAAGGAAAAATCCCCTGAAATGTCACCAAGAGACAAGATCCATTAAAACTTTGATAAATATCTGTCTAGACACATCTCTATGTATATAAAATTTTATATAAATGGAGTCAAAGCATATAGTTTATTAACTTGCTTTGTTACTTAACAATTTGTAGTCATCTTTCTATGCTACTATGTGCACATTTGAACCATTTTTTTTAAAGATTTTATTTATTTATTTGACAGAGAGAGATCACAAGTAGGCAGAGAGACAGGCAGAGAGAGAGGAGGAAGCAGGCTCCCTGTTGAGGAGAGAGCCCCATGCGGGCCTCAATCACAGGACCCTGAGATCATGACCTGAGCTGAAGGCAGAGGCTTTAACCCACTGAGCCACCCAGGCACCCTGAACCATGTTTTTGATAACTTCCTAGCATTTTATTTTATGACTGTATTAAAATGTTATTAATCATTCCCCAGTTAATGAATTTAAAAGTTGATGAGATATGGAATTTAAGAAATGAAACAGATGACTGTAGGGGAAGGGAAGGAAAAATAAATAAGATAAAAATAGAGAGGGAGGCAAACCATAAGCAACTCAACTCTAGGGAACAAACTGAGAAGATTGCTGGAGGGGAGGTGCATGAGGGGCTGGGTTAACCAGATGATGAGCATTAAGGAGACCACATGATGGAATGAACACAGGGTGTTACATGCAACTAATGAATCACTAAATTCTACCTCTGAAATGAGTATATGTTAACTAAACTGAATTTAAATTAAAAAATTGAAAAAAAAATAAAGTTGATGAGCACTGGGTATTATATGTAAGTGATGAATCACTAGATTCTACTCCTGAAACTAATATTACATTACATGTTAACTAACTAGAACTTAATAAAAAACTGAAACAAACAAAACAGCATCTTCAATATTACTGTTTTAACAATCAGCCTTATATATATACTGTATACATTTCTGTGAATGTATCTGTTTTTATTTGTAGAATCCATTCCTCAAAGTGGACTTTCTGGGCCAAAGGGCATAGGCAAATTTAAGGCTTTAGTTCCTAATGTCAAATTGCCCACCTCCAGAAAAGTCATCTCAATTTACTTCTCCACTCACAGTGTTGGAAAAACATGAGACCATTATTTCTAATAATCAGGCATAGTCCACCTAACTTGAGTGCTATTTTCACAAGTGGATAATTGTTGGATGTCAACCTTCATGAAACTAGTAAAGTGTTCTTTGAGGATGACTGGATTAGAACTCTGGAATGAGATCCATGAACCCTCCACCCTCTATGAGGAGCACAGAGGCCTGAGGATGGGGATATTCAATTCATCCTCATTAGGAAGGTGACCATTTCCTTATCCAGTCTGGGCAAGGAAAGAGGACAAAACTCCTCTGGTCCCACCTGGGTCTAACCTGCTTTACCCTGGCATTCCTGCTTTTTGATCCAGGCTCCTATTTCTGGCCCTATACAATCGACCATCTTTGCGTGTCAGCTGCAGGAGACCCTTTCCGAGCCAGGATCTCTCCAGTAATCTGACCTCTACTGCCTTTGTAGCCAGAACCGTATGAGAATTTCCAAAACTACAAAGCTTGAAAATGATTTCTCCTTCTTTGAAGTTCCACACAGACATAGATGTGCCATGTGCAGAGAACCGTGGTTCACCTCTGTAAGTCCTTTATTCACCGTGTGTGTAAGGTTGGGACTCTACCAGATGCCTCTTACAACTAGATTTTACACCAGCCATTTAAGGCAGTAGACAGCTGCGGGCAGCTCTGACCTGATAACATCTTGCCTGGGCTGTAGTGATAGCTCTTGTTTTCTGTATTTAGCTCAGTTACATACATTTAGATAAGCGTTCCCTCTTTCCACTTCCCTTTCTTCTGTCTCCTACTCCTGGTCCATGGGATCCTCTCCCAAATAAGCTTCATGCAAGCTCTTGTCTCAGGCTCTTCTTTCTGGGAGAAACAAAACTAAGATTGTGCCTAACACCAACACTTGTCATGAAGTAAAACAACTTTATTTATTTTTTATTATTTAATATTTTATTTATTTATTTGACAGAGAGAGAGATCACAAGTAGACAGAGAGGCAGGCAGAGAAAGAGGAGGAAACAGGCTCCCTGCTGAGCAGAGAGCCCGATGCAGCCTAGATCCCAGGACCCTGGAATCATGACCTGAGCCGAAGGCAGAGGCTTTAACCCACTGAGCTACCCAGGCGCCCATAAGACAATTTTAATTGGTGACAAGTGTTCTCTTCTAGACTAACCAGTGATACAAGATGTGTGAAACAGATCTTCTTAAAGCAACCAATCGGTATTGACTTGCCATAAAGGCAACAGGTATTCTAGAGTTAAGAGCCCATATTGAAAAACATTGGCCAGTTATAATTCTGTTTTGAGAAAACAGAGGTGGAATGGTGCATTCAAAAATTGTTTCAGTGACCCTATACTAAATAAATTTGTATCCTAGAAAATATAAAGAAGGGTCATATTATCTATATCTATATCTATAATAACAAATTTTCAATGAGCTGCCATGGCTAAGTACATCTTAACCTTTTATGTTTTTTAACAAAGTAAGATTTTATTACAGGTTTTCTGTTTATATTCTTTTTAAGACACTTCCCAAGAAATAAAGGTTTTTTTGTTTTGTTTTGTTTTTGTTTTTGTTTTTTAACAAAGATGTATTGTCTTGGATTAAAAGTTCCCCAAAGGGGCTCTTGGGTGGTGCAGCTGGTTGAGCAACTGACTTTTGGTGTCGGCTCAGGTCCTGATCTCAGGGTCCTGGGATCCAGCCTTGTTTCCTCCTCCTCAGGCTTCCTGCTCTGTGGGGAGTCTACTTCTCTCTCGCCTTCTGCCCCTTCTCCTGCTTGTGTTCCTGTTCATGCATGCTCTCTCTCTCTTTCTCAAATAAAATAAAACCCCGATAAAATAAAATAAATGAATGTCAGTCTTTTAATACTTGCCAACTCTAATTCATATTAGATAAGTTAATACCTGTTAATCAAAAACATTTCTAGAACAGTTCAGAACAGGAAAATCCATAGGGTCAGGAAGTAGATTAGTGGTTCCAGGGGCTGAGGACAGAGAGGAATGGGAAGTGACTGCTAATGTGTGATGAGTTTCTTTTGGGGGTGATAGAAATGTTCTAGGATGGGGCAGTGGTGATGGTTAAGCACCTATATAAGTATGTTAAAATCACTTCAATTGTACACTTTAAAAGGGTGAATTTGTTGTGTGTGAATTATATCTCAATTAAAAAAACAAAACAAAACTAGAACTTGGGATGCCTGGGTGACTCAGTCGGTTAAGTGTCTGCCTTGGGGTCAGGTCCTTCTGGAATCGAGTCCCACATCAGGCTCCTTGCTCCGCAGAGAGCCTGCTTCTCCCTCTCCCTCTGCCTGCCACTCCACCAGCTTGTGCTCTGCTCTCTCTCTCTGACAAATAAATAAATACATTCTAAAAAAAAAGAACATAAAAAAAAATCCCTTTCAAAAACAAAACAAAAAAATAAAAATAAAATAAAACCCTTTCTAGAAGTAGTTGATATTTTTGAGCACTTGTGTTCACTCTTTTTCTTTTGTTCTTTTTGCTGAAAAAAGGAAGGCTCAGCAGGACTCGCGCACCTGACTTCTACCTGGTCATGGTCAATTCTGGCCATTTGCTGTGTTATTATAGGAGGGCAAACATCCTCCCCTAAATCAGGACCATTGATTTCGTGCTGTCATATATGGCAGGGCTGCAAAGAGGAAAGTACTCACCATCGCTGAGACCTTACCCCACCCCATGAGCCGCCATGCACTAGAGCAAGTTAATAGTCAACGGAAAAGTTGTGGAGGCTTGGCTTTTCATTCACATGAAAAAAAAATCCCTATTGGCAGCTGAGGAGACAGCCCCTCTGGGGACCAATTATTCTATTTTGTGCTATACATACTGCAGGAGGCCACTACCAGCCCCCCTGGGAGCCGCTCTGCTGGGCTTCCCTAACGGAGGCCAGACTGGTGCTCCAGACACAAGTTGCTCTTCATGTCAAAACTGCCGCTAATGACACAATTAAGTAACTGGGGACCACAGAGAAGCTCTTAATTAGGTAAACACAGCTTTCTGAGAAATGATTGCCCAGTTTTAGACTAGCCATTACTGTCAGATTGCTAGAAGATGTACGCTCTTGGATACATGAAGAAGCATTTTAAGGACCCAATTGTGCCCTGATTATTTCTTCTTATTTAATAGTAGAGGATACTTACCATTTTATTAGTAATACTGAGTTTTCCTCCATCTTAAGAATTTACATCCTTTGGATTTGCAAAACAAAAATATTCACGTGGAGAGGAAAAGAATTACTAAATATTCTCCCAGGTACCGAACTATCCCTGCTCATCTTTTGGAATCCCTAAGCAACTGGTGTAATCTTCATTGGTCAGATTAGATTCACACACATTTAGACTGATTTCCTGTTCACAACTTCCCTGCTCCCCTTGCCCCATTATGAGTCATACACTTCATAATTTTTTCCTAGTCATCCTTAATTAGATTGCTTTTAATATCAGATTATATTTAAGGAGTATTGAAGATATACAGCATTTTTTCCATCATCCACCAACTCCCTTCTGCTGAGAAGTCGGAGGAGTTACATTCCACTGGCAGGTCTCTTGGGAAAATCTTACATGATTTTGCAAAGTGGTGCTCACATATACTCCCTTTCTCTCACATTGTTTGGATTTTGCTGTTGTTTTATATATATTTTGTATATTTATATATTTTTAAAAAAACTGAGCCAATGCTTCCTAAGGGCTCCACTAGTTGTCAATGATATTTTGTTTCCTTGATCAACAAATCTGGAAGTTCAGTCAATTTCTCTTTTCATATTACAAAATGACAGACCAAAGCAGTGTTTTCTCCCAATTATTTCTTGACCCAATTATTTAGTGCTCCCAAACATTTATTGTTATGTAATAATGTTTATAGGAACAATATACACACATGTTAATTTTTATCATTTTTTATTTGGGTTCATTCTTCTATTAGGTTAGCTTACTCAATCCTAAAATTGATGGTCAGATGGACATATTGAACATGTGGAAGAATCAGCATAATTAGATTGGCTGTAGATTGGATGATTTGGTGATGAAGGAGTCTATTAAGTGGTATAGAGTCCGAGTGGACATTTTACCATGGTTCTGATTGTATCTTTCTCAACTGCCTGCAATCATTTATCCTTAGAACTAGTTCTTTGTGCTTTTATGAACCTGATCTTCTGTCTATAAATTCAGGTCATGGTGGATGAGAGCAAGAGTACTCTGCCTTCTCTTTGCTTCCCACTGCTCTGTGAACCTCATTCCACTTTCCCTCTAGGGCCTCTGCTGTGGGCAGCTCCCCTAGGCCTTCTTCCTCATCGTCACCATCCTCAATGACAACCTTAGTGGCTGAAGCTCCAGGTCCTTTGCTACACCCCAGCTGACTCAACTGATGCCACCTTTATTCATAGTCATCCAGAACTTCAGCCACCACCCCTACTGTTCGTGCTCTTTGTCCCCATGGGGCCTCCAACATCTTCCTCTTCCTGCTTCACTTCATTTTTCCTACTTGACACTCCCAAGCTCGGTGCAGCTGACATTCTGTGGTCAGACACTTCAGTTTGGCTCTCACGCTCAGCTGGGAGTCTCAAGGCCCCTTCAACCTTCTCTTGGGCCTGCCCACAATCCCAGACCACTCCCTAATTTGCCTATTCAGTTCTTGACTTTAGTCTTCAGAGTTGTTAAAGAAAGTCACAAACATTTGTACACAGGACCATGTGTGATGCAGTCCTGGTTCAGATTCGCAATCTTTCATTGCCCTGGGCTGAAGGTTTACACACACTTCCCCCAAGGAAGCTGTATAATGCCTTTCCTTGTTTGAAATATGATCTTAATGTTACCTCCTGTCTTTTCCTTACTTAGCACACTTTTTGACTCTCTCCTGCATCCTGTGGATGAGTATGTAGGTGCTGAAGATGCTGGCGTAAAGAAGGGAGTACTGCATATCCCTTCAAAGAGTTTATGTTGTCGTGGTGGTGGGAGGTCTGTGGGGAGGACAGGTAAGCAGTAGGTCATTGGGAGACAGTGACGTGAGAGGACACAGAGAAGGGGAAACTATGTGAGCCTCCGGACCAGAAGAGCATCAGGCAGGTAATTTCAGCTTCTTTGTTTGCTAAAATCAATACCACCCAGCATGAGCTCCTTTAGCTCATATCCTCCAAACAGCAAAGAATTTCTACCTCTCTGGTTCCATCTTTAATTCCATTCCAGCTTCAGAGAAATGCTGTCCATTGTTCATTACTAATCACCTCCATCTGCTGTCGTAATACCATTTTCTCCAGCCAACTCAGGGGTCCCACCAAGTAAACCATCACTCCTTATTGAATATTAAATCTCTCTCTTCCTACTGGCTTCTCTCCCTTCAGAACTGCACAGGCCACCTCAGTACTGAGCAAATTCTGCTGTTCACCTTTAGAACAGGCTGATTTCTTTAGGAAGTATCTAGAAAGGGTCTGTAACTAGCACTTCACCCACTGAGCCCTTTTGTCTAGATTTTTAAATGGGTATTAAGTATTTCATAGGTATAAAAAGGAATAAAGGCTGGTATGGTAAAATATAGTTTATTGATCACTTAATATAATTAATTAATCAAAATAGTACAATGATGAGTGTTATGTTTACTGTCCAATAAGTATTAGTAATTAAAAATTGCCTAGTCAATTATGTCCTCTGGATTACTGGCCTCCCTTTCTCAAGGAAAAAAACATTCTCTAGAGTTGGTGTTTCTCATCCTCATGCATTCATTTACAACTTCACCACATGCTTATTATAGAACACAGTGGGGAGGGGCCTGGGTGGCTCAGTTGATTAAGTATCTGACTCTTGACTTCGACACAGGTCATGATCTCAGGGTCATGGAATCCACACTCAGCGAGAAGTCTGCTTGAGTTTCTCTCCTTCTCCCTCTGCCCCTCCCCACTGTGCTCTCTCTCTCTCTCATTCTCTCAAATAAAGGAATATTTGAAAAAAATCGTAAACAATAAAAAAAAAAATAAAACGCAGTAGAGTATGAATTTGCACATAAATTCCAAATGAGTGCTACCAAATCTTTATGTCCTACTTAAAATGGTTACTTTCATTTAATACTCTGCATCTTGAGATATATACATGTTGATGCATTTCACTCCTGAATTTTATCCCATCGTTTTTATGTGCATGTCCTCATATCCACAAATAATATACATACACACATCCCATTCAGAATTCATTTTCCTGGTGTTAGAAATTTAGATTTAAAAAATTCACGTACAATTTTGGGGCAAGAATATTCTTATTTGTGTGTTCCTGCACACACGTGCCAGAGTAACTCAGGGTAGAGACTTGGAGTAGAATTTCTGGGGTGTTTGAATGAATGAATGGAAATGATACTGTCACTGCCACTTGCTCACACATTTCCCTCGAAGCATGGAGCCTACTTTGTGACGATACAAAAGTGAGTCAAAGGAGGTAACATGGCACGATAGTGTCATGACGGCAGGACACAAAACACAATTCTTGATTCCAGACCTACAAGTAATAGTCACCGAGTCTAACTTTCATAGGTAGGTTGAAAGATATTGAAACCCAAAAGCTAGACTTCAAAATTTGGATGTCTAGTTAAGGTGTCTTTCATTTGAAAACATTGTTCATGTATTAGATTTTTAAATGCTTTTCTCATCTCTCCGTCTTTTTAACTTTAAAAACCAAAGCAGTCTCTTCTTGAACTAATCGGGACTAGCTTGGCCAAATAATTCCAGAAGGCATGTGTGACTCTCTTGATTGGAGTCCAAGTTAGTCTAAATTAACCTGCTGTGGCAGTTTGCAAATTCCTTTCCTTACCCTGAGCAGTTTTTTCCTCTGCTCAAGTATGGTAACGAACAACTGTGCGATGGGTCTGAAACCAAGACCATAATTGCAGTGCTTAAATTTAGGCCTTTGCCTTTGGTTGCCAATTTAGAGAAGATGTGGTCAAACCAACAGTCACTTCGACTGCTGACATTTCCGATGTTTTGAATTAAAAATAAAAGTCATTTTCTCTTCTATAGCAAAATTGATTTGCCATTGACATGGGAATTCAATGGCACATTCATCAAGATAGTTCCCACCCATATAATAAATTGAACATCTCAACCCAAAAACCTCGTGAGATAGTAATTTGCCAATATTTAATACTTATTCTATTTCAGGGCTTCCAGTAAAAGCAAAAAAAAATATTTTCTGTTTTTTAAATTTGCTGCTTATGACATTATTTATATAACTGCCATTTAAATATTACAGTTTCTACCTATTGATGACATATTTATTGAAGAGGAAAATTCATAAAACACTGAGATGATGAGGCAGGGAGAAGATTCCCCACAGAATATGAACAATACTGATTTACCCTTTCCTTCCTAACAACATGTGTTAATGGGCACAGGAAGACATCAGTGGGAAGGCTAGCACATCTCTAGGTAAAGATGTCATGGCTTTCTACAACATAGGGACAGGCATTTTGTAATTCCCATCATAGAATTCCCACCATAGAACACAGAAATTCCAGAAACATACTTTTTCCTCAAAGTACCTTCTGATGAAGTTTTTAGAAGAACACTCCAGTCTGTGTTTGGAGATATACATCTCCTGCACAATGTAAGCCATGCATAGCTATAATGTAATTGGGACTTGGGATTACAAAGAGATGATATACATTTTAGAAAGTTGGAGATGGAACATAATGCCAACTGATTTGCAAAAAATAAGGGGAGTATTTTTAGAAGAAATCTTTGCTTTGCATTAAGGAATATAGTCAAGCAGTTGAGAAAATATATATATTTTAAGATTTTATTTATTTATTTGACAGAGAGAAACACAGCTAGAGAGGGAACACAAGCAGGTGGAGTGAGAGAGGGAGAAGCAGGCTTCCCGCTGAGCGGGGAGCCCGATGCAGGACTTGATCCCAGGACTCCTGGATCATGACTTGAGCCGAAGGCAGAGGCTTAGCGACTGAGCCACCCAGGTGTCTTGAGAAAATATTTTAATAAAGATCTGTAGAGTCACTTTACATGTGAGTGAACTCTTGATTCTGATTTGGTTAAAAAGGGCTAGAGCTAGAGTCATAATCTCTCCTATCAGCGGGAGTACTTGCAAAACCAAACCAGAGTATTTCAGTCATCATCATCAGGTTCTGGTCCCAAACTCCATTTCCTCTTATTGGGACCTGAAATTCAGCTATGGATTTTAAGTCCTCACTAGTCTGTCTTTATTCTTCCCATGATGGCGGATGGTACAATTAGCTATAGCTCTTGAATAATTAGGAGCCGCTATACACAAACAAAAAAAAACTATTGAAGACCTTCTCCCCTTTCTATATTACCAAGAAAAAAATGGTTAAATTGGGCCACCAAGTGCTTACATAAATCCTCACATTACTTTGGTTTTCTGTTTGTTAATTTTTAAAAAAATAAAAGGTGGGTGCAATAAAAGACAAATATTTATGAATATTCTCCACGTAAACTTTCCTTCTAAGCTTTAGATGATAGGAGTGTATTTTTAAAAGGCCTGGAATTAAATGACTGAAAATAAAGGAGATGAATTGAATAAACACAAATGTGGGTAAGTAATGTTTCGGTTAGAGTAGAATACAGAAGCAATAAAGGATTAAATTAAAAGAATATAAAGTAATTAGGAAAGGTTTTGCTTTTAGATTCAATTATTGAAAAAGACCTAGTTTCCTTTAATGAAAATCATCATCATTTTTTAAGAGCTGACAGACTCCAGAAATATTAGAAAGTTTAAAAAAAAAAAGAGTATAAATACACATAAATGGGTAACTCTCTAACCATCACTGAGCCACTTTGGGCATCAAGATTTATAAACCCATATTCTAAATAATCATCTCAGTAAGAAGAGAAGTTGAGCAGGATGGGGTGCCCAGGTGCCTTAGTAGGTTAAGCATCTACCTTTGGCTCAGGTCATGACCTCGGGGTCTTGGGATCAAGCCCCCCACATCTGGTTCCCTGCTCAGTGGGGAGTCTGCTTCTTTTGCTCCTTCTGCCCGTTCCCCCACTTGTGTGCTCTCTCTTAAATAAATAAATAAAATATTTTAAAAATGAAAGAGAAGTTGAGTAGGAGAATAACCAATGACTTGATGTTCATGATTCAATAGATGGCAATCCCTCTGTCATTGCTGGCCAAGATTCTTGGTGAAATTTTAGGAAGCTTGGCCCTTTGAAGTGGCCTTTTTCCCCTCCAGACTTAAAAGCATTGTTTTGACCTGGTTGAGTCACTCAAGAAAATGCCCTGAGAACCTCAGATGTATAGGACCTCTGACACCAATGTCTTGACCACTTCCTAACACAGAAAATTACATTCCGATTATCAGTGTTCTCTTCTTGTGGCTCTATTTTTAAAAGATTAATGACTCTGGTTGGAATCTAATTTCCTCTTAGAATTAATGCTGCAAAATTAATGGGCCAGCTGGTCACGTTTCGAAGGGCAGACAAATGCCCCTCCCCCTTGCTATGGTCAGGGTCACAGTTAGGGCTCCTCAGTGACTCACTGGTCAGGGGTGTACACAGATGATTGGACTCTTGGACCAAGAAGCTATCAGCAATAGTGAGGGTTCCCGGCGGGAGGAGCTAGACAACGTACTCATTAGCTTTCTCCTAACTTATTCAATACTCCGATGATTCCAGGAGTCACTAGTACTAATGTGGGAAGGAAGCACTGTTGGCTCCATGAACTCTTTCACTTTCTCAGTTCACATACATGCACATATGTACTCACAACCCCCTGAAAGTCTTATCGGTACAGGGGCTATATTTCCCAAATCTGGCACAATGCCTAGCCCATAATGTGTGCTTAATTCTTGTTTATGGTGGAAAGAAAGGGAGCAAGGAAGGAAGCAGAGAAGAAAGGAAGGAAGAAAGAAAAGAAGGAAGGAAGGGAGGAAGGAAGGAAGGAGAGAAGGAAACAAGGAAGGAGAGAAGGAACGAAGGAAGGAGGAAGGAGGGAGGGAGGGAGAGAGGGAGGAACTCAGGGGTTTAAGGAGGGCATGTGATGTAATGAGCTCTGGGTAGCATATGAAACTGATGAATCACTGAATTCTACCTCTGAAACTAATAATATAGTATATGTTAATTAAACTCAATTTAAATTTTAAAAATTTTTAAATGAAAGTAAATGTAGCAGCATAAATTGGAAAACCTTCCCTTTCTCCTGTCAACTTCCTTTCCACCAGTGCAATCCTCAAGATGGTCTTGAGCCTCATGTGCATGCTTGTAGCTAAATAACCCATCACCAAGTTTTACACACGGTGGTTTCAGAGAATGGTGAGGGTATTCATGTGCTTGTGCTTGCTGGTATATGGGTGAACATACACACACTCACGTCCTCATGTGCATGGCGATGGCTATGAAGGACAAACATGGATTTCCTCCTTTGGAAGGATTATCTCCATCTGAAACTTCCATGAAATTCTCTCACGACCCTTGGTCTTTCTTCATTTTTTCATTTTAAACCAAATGTCATTTATAAGTAAATTAACTTCAATTTTAAGGGTAGTGTTTAAATGCTACAAAATAGTTAATGTAAGAACTTGAATTTTCACCTATGCAGCGAAATGAGCACTCTGTTTCATAATTTTAAGTTTTAAACATGAACCAAAAAATCTAAGTGGGCATCTAAAACACAAAAATTGGAGGAACTCAAGTTCTTCTACTACTTTATAAACAGAAAGCTCTCATCATGACTTTGAACCTACTCTTTAAAGGCAAGAATATTATAAATGCTGGAGAGATAAACAGAGCCCAATCAGTGACAAACTTACTTTCAAAACAAATGTATGTAACAGAGTCCTCAAAGATTATATACCTAGGAATCATAGAATTCACTTCTCTTGTAGGATGAAATGTTTACTAAAGAATAAGTAATAAAAATGTGCTGTTAAAACTGACATAAACATTACCAAAACTCACTAGTAATTGAGGTAATTGTTTATGCTCAGACCAACAGTTGGCGAGGTTTTCATGTAAAGGGAGATAGTAACTATTTTATCCATTGCATAAAGAAAGACCTTCTTGTGTCTGTCACAACTACTCAATTCGGCCATTGTAGCTTGGAAAGAAAGCAGTCATAGGTAATGCATAGGTTAATGAACATGGCTGTGTTCTAATAAAACTTTATTTACAAAAACAGACAGTTGCCTGGATTTAGCCCATGGGCTGTAATCGCTATGCCCTAACTTAAACCAGCAAAAGATCTTGCTGAGAAGAGGAGCATTTTGTCACTGACTCTGTTTAGAATGGCTGACTTTTAATGGGTTTTATTATCATTTTTTAAATTCTCTAAGAAAATGCACCCCCTTATTGCCAAAGCTGGGTTTTACCCCCCACATGCCACGGCACACCACTGTCCACAGCTAATTATGGTGTGGGCTCCTGAAGGCAAATGGCGTGTCCAGTCCTTCTTGGTGGGCCTGGGATCTACCACAGGACCTTGCACACATCGAGTGGGCTTAATAATTAATACACTGATCCAGACGTTCCTTAGATTTAAATCAAACTTTACCTACTAACTAAATTCATATGGTTAATTCAATGTATTCCTCACAAACTTTTTAAAAAATACTTTATTCATTTATTTATTTATTTGGCAGACAGAGAGCACAAGCAGGGGGAGCAGCAGGCAGAGGGAGAGGGAGAAGCAGACTCCCTGCTGAGCAAGGAACCCAACACAGGACTGGATTCCAGGACCCTGGGTTCACGACATGAGCCTAAGGCAGAAGCTTAACCAACTGAGCCACCCGGTCACCCTCCTCACAGACTTTTTAAAAATACTAAACAGTATTTATTTATATTTATATTTATTATTTATTTTATTTATAAATGGATTTATTTATGTTTATAATTTTCTTCCCACCGCTCAACAAGCATCTCCCGCTATTCCTGAAGAACAGGTCTGTAGTTCTCACAAAGAATATTTACGTACCCTTAGAAGTCGCTTTGTTTCAGTGGATGAATTTTACATTTCCACCTTTCTTCTTCTTTGGCATCGGACTCATGTTTTACTAGACCCACAGCCTCCCAATCCCTTCCTCTCTGGTTTCACTTGTAAACCTGACAGCTTCAGCTCGTCCCTTGCTTGCTGCTACCTTGTTTCCTGCCCAGTCAGAATCCTTTGTTCTTTCTTATTTGTCTGCCCTTATTCATCTTCCTCTGAGGCCGCAGCTGGCCCATCCCCCCCATCCTGTCCTCTTGGGCAACCAACTGCCTCCCAGCCTGTAGTTCTGGCCTGTTAAGAGGACAGGTGCTGCTGTGTCACCGTCCTCGGCGGCCCCCACACAAGCAGGTGCTGCTTCTCCTACAACAGACACCTGTTGGCTTTTGCCATCAGCTTGTTTTGTCAAATGTCCCAGGTGGCATCTCCCCTAGTCTTACATTTCCCATTTTCTGAAGCTTGTGCCTTTCTTTTCCCAGGAGGTTTTCCTCTCTTCCCGTCAGTTTCTTTGGCAGTGTGTAGATAGCCCTTTGCACCTGTTTTCCTGAGATCTGCTGGAGTGTCGGTCAGAAGCAGGTCCCCAAGGGCCAGCGCAGTGGGACTGGACGCCAAATTCTCCTTGAAAGGATGGCCGTGAGAAAATGTCCTTTTTAAGCCTCAGTTTACCCTGTCTTTAAAATGAGAAGAATAATCACTGTTTCATAGATTTGATATGAAAATTCAATGAAATAGCATAACCGCCTACCTAATCTGGTACCTGACCCCAGCAGGAGCTCAGCGTGCGGTATTTTAACATTATTATTAGGGCCTCCTGTCCGGTTGTGCAGTCTGTGCACTGCATGGTAATGCCAAATCACCTCCAGGGAGTGATCCTCCTTGTTTGAATTTGTCTTCCTAGATGCCTGTCTTCTGTTCCATGAATCTGCCGGAGGGAGTGTCCCTCATGGGTTTTCCTGGTACTCACTGGAGGTCTTTCTCCTCTGATATCATTCACAAACTGCTTCTTTTCATTCTCCCCAGGGTCCCTTTTGAGGGCTTCCTCCTCTCCAATGGGACACACATACCATGCCGTTCCCTGGCACAGTGGCTGAGGCTCATTCTTGGTTGGGCAGAGAGGAGCTCTCTTAGGTGAGCTGATCAGTCAGGTTACAGCTGGGAAAGATGCCAGTCCTGCTCTGGTGCGGGGACATGGTGCCTCTCCAGGACTTAGGGTTTTGTGGGAGAATGAGCTGTGAAAAGAACCCCGACATGGGGAGTGCAGTGGGGGAGGGGATTCACCCACAGGGTGCTCAGAACAGCAGATGGGGCCCCTGCCTAGCCTGCCAGTGGCTACACCTCCCCAGGAAGAGGCCATACTCCCGCTGAATCTTAAAAGACCAACAGCAATTGCCCAGGCACAGTCAGGTAGACAAAAGCATTCCAGGCTGAAAACATTCTGGATAAAAATTAACGTTCATGTTGGCACAGCTGTGCCCCTTGCTAAGAAATAGGCCCCAGATGCCGTTTCACTAGAACTCTCGAATCCCCACCGGTTCAGCCTCTCAAGCTCCCTTAGTTTTCAGGGTTCCAGGAAGTGGTGGGAGGGTATTGACAGAGGACTCTGAGAGGTGAGGAAAGGGCCTGCCAAGGCTTGTCCCACTTGGCCGATGAGGGCTTTGGGGTGAATTCGTTGCCGGGCTGTTCTCAGGCCTTGCTTGACCCCAGGCCTGGCCTCCGCGCCAGCTCTGCCAGGCTGTAACCGGACCTCCGTGACCACTTGCAGAAGAGCCAAAACACTGTTCCCAGAAGAAGTGATGCCAGCGCCCATCCGACAGCCTCCCTCCATCAGCACCTTTGACCCAGTTCACCCAGGAAAACAGCGCGCTGACACCAAAGCTGCTCCCGGCTTTCTCCAAGGCTTGGGTGGGAGCCACTGGATATGAACTGAAAATTGTTTTGCCTGCAGAGAGGATGACTTTCTTGCAACTCTCCCATGGCTTATCCTGGGCCCCAGCAGGGGATCAGCTCGGGACAGCTGCTGGGGACAGACACACAGCAAAGAAGGATACTGTGTTGCTCCAAAGAAGCTCCAGCTGGCTCTAACTGGGACAGTCAGATCTGCTGCTGCCCCATTAAGCCCTTTTAATGTGCCCCTTGCACTACCTGGGACCTCCAGACAGACCACCCAGGAGTGGGAGACCCAATGAGGGACAAGAGCATGGATCTCCTGGTCTGAGGCCCACGGTCAGGCCCGCAATCTGCCCTCACCAGCCATGTAACTTTAGGCAAGTAAACTCATCTCCTTGCTTCTCACTTCTCTCCTGAGATGATGCCCTTTTCTACCCCATGGAGGCCTTCTGAGTAGCCTGTGAGTATGCACGTAAGATGTTTAGCATCCCTGCCCTGTAGAGAACAAGCTCCCCACACATGCCGGCTTTGTCTGCCTTGAATTCTATTGACGTTTGTGCTTAAAAGTGTAGCACTTATGCAATGCAAAAATCTTCAAAATACTGGACTCCTCACAAAAAAAAAAGGAAGGGGAAAGAACGGAACAGAAGAAAACAGGAAGGGAGAAAAGAAAAAATCTTCCCATTCATTCTCCCAAAAGATGAAAAACAACAAAACTTGGGGTATCTCTTTCCAGTCTGCTATTCATGTGGGACCTTTCCAACGTATAGTATGCACTTAAGCGTTTTTCTTTTTCTGTTTTCAAGAAATAGACACCCAATAGACAAACCATCCTGGAATTTACTTTTTCTGCTTTATGCGGAAAAGAGAGAACGTCACAGGAACAAATGAAGACCTCTCTCTCTCTTTCTCTATTAACTGACCAGACTTCTGCTGCCTAAGTAGACCATTTATTCAACCCATTGCACATGGACTGACATTCATTGTTACTAGATGTTTAATTTTACAAACAATGTTTAACTAAGCATCCCTGAGTGGACCTCTGTCCTCCTCTGGCTGTATCTCTTTAAGATGAAGTCCTAGAGGGGGAATTGCTAGATCAAAATGTAAAATTATTTAAGCTTTTGGAGACATTGCCAAATTTTTCTTCCCAAAATATTGAGCTGTTTTCACATGGAACAACAGTATATGAGAGGACAGGTTCGCTATACCTGCATGAAATGGGGTATCAACATTTTTTATTTCTTTAGAAACATCACACAGATGGACCACATTTAAAGAGTGTTTTCTTTCTTTTCCTTTTTTTTTTAAAGATTGTATTTATTTATTTGACAAAGAGAAACACAGCCAGAGAGGGAACACAAGCAGGGGGAGTGAGAGAGGGAGAAACAGGTTTCCCGCGGAGCAGGAAGCCCGATGTGGGGCCGGTCCCGGGTCTCCGGATCATGACCCGAGCTGAAGGCAGATGCTTAACAACTGAGCCCCCCAGGCACCCCTAAGGAGTGCTTTCTTACCAGCTCTAACCAAAGAATTTCCAATGTGCCAACTTCTTCAGCTGTAGCCCATTCTGAAAGGTGAAGCCTTGCTTGCTCTCCCAAGAGGACAATGAGCTACTCTAATCAGGCAAACTTTCATCTCATTTCCATGGAGGGGAATAAAGAACGTGATTCCTTGGGCTTATGAATTAGGGGTGTGTGTGTGTGTGTGTGTGTGTGTGTGTGTATGTAAGAAGGTCACACCCATCCCCACCACCAAACAGGCTCTTAAAAATTAAGCACAGAGCTCCCATAAGGGCCCAACCTGCTTCACATTGGTAAGAAGGGGTAACAGGATCTAAGGTTTCCGGGTCTCCATTTTGGATGCACTATTGGGTAGACTCTTTCCCTGCCTAAATCTGGACAATGCTCCTACCTCTCCAGAACTTGATTTACCTCTTTAACTGGTGCAGTGAGTCCATGGAAAGCAAAGACTTGACCTGACTCCCCAAGGAACTATGACAAAACTAATTCCAGCGGTGCCTGGGTGACTCAGTTGGTTAAGTGTCTGTATTCAGCTCAGGTTATGATCCTGGAGTCCCGGGATCAAGTCCCTCATTGAACTCCCTGCTCAGGGAGAATCTGCTTCTCCCTTTGACTGCCCCCTGTCTCGTGCTTTCTAGCTCTCTCTCTCCCTTTCTCTCTCTCTCAAATAAATAATTATTAAATCTTTAAAAAAAATCTTTCTACAGCAAGTCTTCATAGTTCAAAAGTATTCAGGGGGCGCCTGGGTGGCTTAGTCATTAAGCATCTGCCTTCGGTTCAGGTCATGATCCCAGGGTCCTGGGTTCAAGCCCTGCATCAGGCTCCCTGCTCAGCAGGAGGTCTGCTTCTCCCTCTCCTGCTCTCCCTGTTTGTCTTCTCTCTCCCACTGTCTCTCTCTGTGTCAAATAAATAAATAAAATTTTGAAAAAAAAATTCAGAAGGCATGTTTTCTTTGTGTTAAAATCCAGAATTTCTCATATTTTCAAATTTCAGGGATGTCAACCCATCCAACCAAAGACCAATTTTATCGGGAAAGGGAGGGAGCACTCAGGGGAATGCTGTCAGTGGGAAAATTACTTGTATCCTTGTAGCAGTATCATGGTCAAGTGGGTAGGAAGCAGGTGGAACAGAGATGTGCCAGAACCAAATTGCTAGTATGAAAAGAAGCTCTGAGTTCTAGTCCTGACTCCTCCACATAGTAGCTGGGTGACCTAAAACAAATTACTTAACCTCTCTGAATTTCCACTTCCCCATATACAATGTGGACATGGCTCATTGCATAATTCATGCAGCAGTGGTGAGGAGAAATACAATAATGAGTGTAAAAAAATATGCTGTCCGCTGGGAAACACTTAAACATGAAAGGTATGGTTAATATTTGGTTTTAAAATCTAGCCTTCATTTTATGGTGTCTGATTTTCTTGGCATTCACAACATTTAGAAACCAACAATAAAGCCAGGCTGTCAGGAGTACAATTAAGGGCAAGTTGGAAAACTGCCCACTCCCTGTGCATTTGATCTCAGTGAAGCATAGTAACATTGAAGGGCTTTTGATGCAGGAGCCAGATTTCTGGGGAAGTCCCTCCATGTGGTCCTGACCTTCCCACCCATGCCACCTTCTTCCTCCTCCTCTCTCCTCAGCAGTTGCCCTGTTTGGTCCCCTCCAACCCACTGCGTCTATGATCCCATGATCAAGGTTTGTCCCAAGGACTCTTGGGCCCAGGCTACTTCTCTTTTCATTTGCTTTTTTCCCACTCCCCACTCCCAACAACTTACTTGTGCTAGTAAGTGCTCAGAAAGACCTGGAAGGCCATTTGAGGAGGATACAGGGATCTCTGGTCTAGACAGGTGTCTAGAAGGGGGTGGCTGTTGATGAGAATGTCTGATCCCTCTGGGCCATGATGATGGTTTACCTTGCCCCACTCGCCATCTTTCCAGAGTGGTAGGGAGGGATCTCCTAGACACCCTCTGAGTCTATTTCAGGGGACACACTGCTCAAGGCTATCCTGCTGCTGGTTGTGTGGTCTTTCATGCACTGATCAAATCCCAAGCAACTCAGGAAACACACCACAGGTGGAGATCTAGGGTTACAGTTAATTCGGCGGCTGAGTCTTGTTCTACACACAGAACCAGCCTATCCTCCACAAGCCACGTCCACATCTCCACATGTCTTGTGTCCCAGCAGGTAGATGAACTCCCCCAGCGATGGGGATGGAGAAGGGGGGTAACTAACAAGGACAAGCTCTGTGACTGCAAAACCTGTCCCCTTTTGCTGAGGCCAGATCACAGGCTTGCTATCCCTGAAGGGGGTGGCAGCACCACGGGGGCCCCTACTGGCGAGAGTCTCAGACCCCATTCCCCACTTCCTAGGTTCACAAGGGACCTGCTGCAGCAGATGGTTCTGGTTAGTTCTGAAACAAAGGAGCTTAGGTCAGAGTTCTTGCCAGAAGCTGTGAACATAGCCAGGGGAGCACAGGGCTAAAACAAGGTGAGGCGGTTCTGCTGAACACAAGGACAGTTCAGAAACGCTCTCTGATGCTACCCAGCACTCCCTACCTTCTTAGAAATCTGTGACCACCATGCAGGGGGATTCCCCAACTGCCCGTACAGCACCCATGTCCTGCCAGGCACCAACACTGCTTTCCCACTGATGGGGAAACTCTGCTCACTGCTGCTAATTCGGTTTCAACATCTTACTTTTTATGAACTCATACTCTTATGACCTGGTAACATGTGCAAAATAATTTAAAATATTTCATATGATACTGTCTTTAGAATTCTCAGATGGTGGCATGAATACACTGTAAAAGTTTTGCTTCTAAATGATGTATATGTGGTAAGTGTGATTTGTGTGCATGTGGCGTGTGGTGTTGCACATGTGTGTGCATGTGATATGGATGATGTGGTGGGTGTGTTTGCGGTGTGTATGTGGTGTGTGTCTATGTTGTGTAGTGTGTGTGGATGTATGTGGTATGTGGGTGTTGTATGGAGTATGTGGAGTGGTGTGTATGGTGTCGGGGGAATGCAGTGTGAGGTATAGGTGCTGTGTATAGTGTAAGTTACGTGGTGTGTGGTACATGTGTGCGGTATGTGTGGTGTGTGCTGTGTGGTATGCGTGGTGTGGGATGTGGCACGTGTGTGTAGTATGTATGGTGTGATATATGGCACATGTGTGCACATGAATGGGAGCACACAGGTTGATGAGCATGCACACGCACATGAGCAGGTGTTCTCTACATTAAGCAGTAGTACACACGAGCAAAGAAAACATGTAGCTATCACAGATGTGATGCAAAACAACAGATGCATTTACAGCTGAATTAATTCATCAGAAAACCATTTAGAAAAGGTTCAAATACTCGAAATACATCTTGTCTTGGTGCATATATAGCAGGAAATCTCTAAGGATAGCCAGGATTGCCTGGTTCATCATCCACCTCTTTTTTATGCACATAGTACATATCTATAGACCTCCTAGGAAGGGGCACCCCCCCACCCCGCTCCATCTGCACCACTGGCTACATGATGAAGAACGGCAGTGATGGAGGCTTGTCCTCAAGGCTTGTGGTCCAGTTGGGAGAGAAAGGTCTTGACAGTGCAGCTGGGGAAGTGCTTTCATAGAGGACATACAGGACATCTTTAGTTCCCTTTGCCTTGATGCCTTCCCTGACTTACCTTGACCTGACTGCAAGTCTGCCTTTGCTACTCCAAACTCCCAGGCTTTGGGGTGCCTTAAGGAGCCATCAGCTGAGGAAAAAAATGCCAGACCCCCACTGTGAGAAAGCTGAGCAGCTGAGGTCAAACTGAGATTTGAGCTTCCTAAGGGCCACTGCAAAAAAGGAAACACAAAAGACCACACATCATCAAATGGTAAAATTTCCCCCATAAAATTTATCTATCATCTAATTATTGATTTCAAGAGATGTTAGTACTGTCTTCTCTAATTGCCATGTTCTATTTTCATCCTTACCTTCTTTTTTTTTTTAAGATTTTATTTATTTATTTGACGGAGAGAAACACAGCAAGAGAGGGAACACAGTAAGGGGAGTGAGAGAGGGAGAAGCAAGCCTCCCGCTGAGCAGGAAACCCGATGTGGGGCTCGATCCTGGGTCTCCAGGATCATGACCTGAGCCGAAGGCAGTCGCTTAACCAACTGAGCCACCCAGGCGCCCCTCATCCTTACCTTCTTATAGTTTGTAGGAACTACACAAGTTGGATTAAGGCAAATTTTAAATTTCTTTTGTTCAAAGTTTATTATTATCTACAATTTTCAATGTGGGTTTTGAGATATTTAATCTTTTATAATAAGTCATGTTTGAAACATCCTAAATAATATGCATGTATATAATTGACACTCAGGCATACAGAATATCAAATAAACACTTCCATAGTCACCCCTGAGCTCGAGTAGAACATAAAAATATATTGAAGTTCTCCTGGCTTCCTTCCTAAAGCAGGTAAACACCAAGTATCTGAAAATGTTTATCACTGCTGGATTTTCTTTATAGATTTGCATTGCATGTGTGAGGCCCATGTGTTTTCTTTGCTCATCAAAACTTCATCTGTACCCGACCTTCATTCTGGCGTCCAGTTTCTTCCTTCTGGAGCATAATTTGCAGAGATTTCCATGATGTGGGCATCTGTGGGTAGTAAGTTCTCTCATATCGTTGTCCATCCAAAAGTATCTTTATTTTGCTGAAAGATGTTTCCACTGGGTACCCAGTGCTGGGTTGGCAGTTACGTTCTCCGTGTTTCATTTCAGCTCCACTGCCCTCTTGAGGAATTGACTAATTGTGACTCCTTTTATATCATTTGTCCTTCAGGTGACTTCTCAGATATCCTTGGTGTTTAGTTGTTTCAACCCAATAAATCTTCAGGGGCTTTCTCTTAACCTGCTCATGATTCCCTGATGTTCTTAAGTCAGAGGACTTCATGAATTCATGAATTCCAGAGAATTCCTCATCACCAACTCCTGAACACTGCGCCTCTGTATTCTCTCTTTCCTCAAGTGACTGAATGTGTGTGATACCTTTTTGCTTCACGTACATGTTCTCCACCTTCCCTTAAAGTTTCTACCTCGTTGTCACTCTGTCCTGCACTCAGCACAATTTTTAAAGAATCACTTGCCCTGGGCGCCTGGGTGGCTCAGTTGGTTAAGCGACTGCCTTCTTCGGCTCAGGTCATGATCCCGGAGATCCAGGATCAAGCCCCACATCGGGCTCCCTGCTCGGCGGGAAGCCTGCTTCTCCTTCTCTCTGTCCCCCTGCTTGTGTTCCCTCTCTGGCTGTGTTTCTCTCTGTCAAATAAATAAAATCTTTAAAAAAAAAAAAAAAAAGAATCACTTGCCCTCATCTATGCTCCTCAGTTCTGCCCAACCTAATGCTAGTGTCTGCCCTGAACTTCACATTTTATTTATTAGATTTGTTTCTGGAAGCTATGTTCATCACTTTTTAAAATCTGAATCATCATTTTTCTGTCCTTTTTCTCTTCTCATGTTTTTAAGACACACCTTCCTTTCTTAAGGCACATAAAATATATTTATTTTATATTTGTTTTCAATAATTTCCATATCTGAGAGCTTCTGTTTTCATTCTGCTGTGTATTATTTCTGCAGACTCTCGCTCATGGTGCCTTGTTTACTTATGTGTTCTATGATTTTTTTTTTTAACTCATGAGTTTTGAAACTTTCTTTGAAGTCTGGGTTGAAGGCATTTTACCCTTTAGAGGTTTTCATTTACTTGTGCCAGGTGCCTGGGGCCACCACTCATCTGGCATCTGAATTTCTTATTCTTAGCCTGATGACTTGAAGACGATGTGCATACTAGGAGAAGAACCTCGACCTTCATGAAATATGGTCAAATATTCTCAAAGAACACTTCTCCCTGTCTTCCAGAGTCAAGGCCGATACCAGATAAGTTCTCTGGCCATTTATACTCATGGGAGAATATATTTTGGTTCATCTTTTCACTGAAGGCACAGGTCTTCAAAGACCTTGTTTTATGTGGGGCCACCTAACCCAGTTCACCATTAAGTTAAACCCATAGCTTAGTTCTGACTCTTGATCTCAGCTCAGGCCGTGATGGCAGGGTTGTAGTTTCAAGCCCTACCTAGGCTCTTCACTGAGTGTGGATCCTGCTTAAGATTCTCTCTCCCTCTCTCTCTGCCACTCCCACTCAGTCCCTTGCCCACCAGCATGCATTTCTCTCTTTTTCTTAAAAAAAATTAATACTTTATCCAGCATTGTAAGATGTTTGAAAAGGGAGGGCTTTAGGGTACCACAGGTGCCCCCTGTCCAAAGCAGTTTAACTGGTCTGTCACAGGCTTTCATGGCTGACAGTCAGATTTCTAACATAAGAAAACTCATTTTATATAAATCCAGATTGAAGTCCAGCAAAAGGGAAAATATCTTGGGGAAGGAGCTGATGTTTACAGAGTGTTGACCACAGGCTAGCCATTAGACAGTGTATTCTTTACCCAACCCTTTGGGGTAAGTATTTTTATTCTTAGAAACTGAGCTTATAATAGTTCATAACTCATCCACCATTATACAGAGGTGAAACTGGGACTCAGGTGAATTTTGCTACTTCGTAGATTCAGTTCTTCATGGCTCTTATTCACCCATGGAAGAGTTTTTCTCTGACACTTAGAGAGATCTAGTGTGTCCTTAGGTAGCAAAGACTAAGAATTCTCTCCCAGCAGCTGATGCCATACAACCTCACACAAATGCTAGAAGTCTCACCAATTTTTTTGTAAACTTAATTCTCAACATCTTTATAACTTAGGAAGAGAATATACATAAATATGCATATATGTGTGTGTGCATGTATGTATGTGTGTGTATATTTTTTTTTCTTTGAAGATAGTGAATAAACCCTTTAAGAAACTTAGGAGCAGAGACAGACCTTGCACACCTTCATAGCCTTCACGAGTCCCAGTGTGTGCCCTAAAATGACTGGCATTCAATAAATACTTCTTAAGTGGACAATTGCTATTACTTTCTGCAGAATCAGAATGTGTACACAAACATCAATGCTATGGGCAATTCAAAATGTGTCCAGACGAAGTCTTGCAGTCCTGCAAAGGCACATGTCTCTAAGATTAGTGTTTGGACATTCCAATCCACCCATGCCCTTTTCGACCACATTTCTTCTTCCTGAGTCAGTATTCATCAGCTCCTCATGCTGTGTCCTTTAGTTTGGCCCCTCACACCCTCCTCTGGTGTGCAAGAGAGTTTGGTCACAGATATCAGTGAACCTCCGATTGGTCCACTTACATTCTCTTTCTCAACCACCATCACTGGTCCAGGTGCATGCACAGGTGCCTGAGGGCACTGACCACTTGGACCCCGCCATGCTGGGCTAACACCATGTGAGTCATTACTATCTTGCCGATCTGCCCTGCTTCCTGCTGCATTATCATATATTCTATGAAAAGACTCTTTGGGTTCATTGCTGGCCCCCATTAATGGCTCTTTCTGGTGGAATCACCTGGTCTCATTCCAAGGATTAGCTTCCATTAGCAGCTTTGAGAGAGAGCCCATCTCTTTCCTGGCTACCTTATTTTGGAAAGAGGTTATTCTTTAGGAAGTGTACCTGCAGATGCTCCCGCTTTGCTTCTCCATCCTAAAGGGACAAGAAAACAAACCTGTTTCAATCTCATGTAAATCTCAAGCATACGACTGCCTCTTAGAACTGGAAAATGTTTATTTGTGAATACACAATTCCTGGCAGTTTTGCATCAAGAGATGCTGTGTAGAGAGAAAGGAGATGGAGGCAGATTAATTGTCTCAAGAGAAATAGCTTATAACATCCGCTTCTTTCCCCCACCAGCAAGTAGGAGAGGAGAGTCCAGCTCAGAACTGTGAGCACCAGCCTGGATGCTTGGGAGTTCTCATTCAATGCATGCCCATGTTCCTGGGAGACTGATCTCTAAGTGCTTTGAATACCAAGAAACAGATTATCATAGAGTCCGCCCTAGCTTATCAAAGGATTTTTTAATGCACTTTTTTTTAGCCTCCTTCTCTAGAAGTTTGATACTAACCAGTGTCAAGAGCCAACAGCTTTAGTTTTTCACAACATTAAACAGTCCCCAAAAGGTAGTGTCAGTAAAATGATTCTTTTTCAAAAAAAAAAAAAAAAGAGAGAGATGTATTTATTTATCTGAGGAGGGGATGGATAGAGAGAGAGAAAGTCTTAAGGAGACTGCACTGAGTGTGGAGCCTGATGTGGGACACCTTCCCATGACCCTAAGATCATGCCCTGAGCCGAAACCAAGAGTCAGATGCTCAACAGATTGAGCCACCCAGGTGTCCCTAAAATGATTCTTAATTACAAGAAAAGTTAAGCTTGCATCAGCTGAGCAACAGGCAATTTAAGTAAATTCAGATTAGAAAAGGAAACTATTTTTCAAATGGGTAGCAGAGACATTTGAAAAATATCTGACTAAATTAAAAATAGTAAATGCATACTGTGTATCTTCAATGAATGAGCTCTAAATAAATCTGGGTGTATTGTGATGAATAAGATCTGCTTTTTATTTTGGGAGGAAGAGAACTTCAACTTTTTGAAATTGTTAGACATGATTTTAGAAGGCAAGCAGAAAAAAATGAGACACACCAGGATGAAAGCATTGCCTCATTCAATTTTGTGAGATTTTTTCCCTGACAAGAAGTCACCCTATTTGCTCCCCATTCATCAACCTTATCCTTGGCACTGTCATCCTGCTTGAAATTCTATTCTTGAAGTTTTTGTTTGAGCACAAGTTCTGTTCCCGGGCATCCCTTCCCTCCTCTCCTGGTCCACACTGACGTCTTCTTGGCCTCTGAAGGCACTGGCGCTTTTGTCACTCATGTGACTCCAGTTCCTTCAAAAAATCTTTGTCCAGCCCTCATGGAGTTCCCAGCTCTGCTCTGGGTCATGGGGGTGCCATGGTGAACATGACCCAGTCCTTGCCACATTGGAGGAAGAGGTCAGTAAAATACAGGTGGGTGGGGGGACCACTGTGAGGGCATGTGGAGAAGGTACTGGCCACCAAGGACTGAGCATTCCTGAGACAGTGAAGCATGCACCTAGAGGAGAACCCGCAGGACCCACAGCTTAGCTGCTCTGGGACACTTTTCTTCATTGGAAAGAACAAATGTTTCAAGAGTCTTGTCAAGAATAGTGGAGGTGACCTTCCCCAGTGGCCACTCCACACATTCCATCTGTGGTGGCTCCCTTCTAAGAAGCTTCTGCCTCCAGGAAGAAGGAAAGATAACTTTTGGCTCAAACCATAAGGTCTCTCCAACCAAAAGTTTTATAATAACAAGATAGTGTTGCTCACGTTAAATAACTTCTGTTCCAAATTATATTAAAAAGTCAGCAAAATACAAAAAAAAAAACCCTAAATATCTCTGCTCATGAAATGAAGTTTGTCATTTCTATTTCCACCAATTCAAGACCTAACATCTGCCACATCTTCCCAGAGGTGCCTATATTGCTTAAATTCTCCCCATTCAGCTCATTTCTTAAAACAGTTTGAGACTAAACTGGGACCATAAATAGATTCCTCTGTATACATCCCACCATTCCAGTGGGGGGAAGTTATTTTTATAGAAAAATTTTTGGTTAAGTGATAATTTGGCACCTGGCAATAAACCCAACAGACATTTCTGTCAAACTGGGTGGAAAACGGTGATTATTTGAAGACATTTATTTGCTATTTAAAAGCTTTCAGCTTATGATTCAGGAACTTTTAGTACTTTTTACTTGATTCAAGATTGTCAAGGGTGCTTTCAAATTCAACATTGACAGACAGTTAAGGGGCACAAAGCCGAGCCCTTCTTGTCCCTGTAGTGGTGAGTGATGGGGTTGGGTTCGGTGGAGAGACAGCTGGTAGACAAGGATCCAATATTACTAATCATCTGAAACCTGATGGTGTTGGAATCTGGCCTCCTGGCTCATCCTCTTCTCGATACCTCTCTGTCCCTGAGGTCTTCCTGTCCTTGCTCTATCTCTCTGGCCTAATGCATAGAGGCCCAGGACACTCAGGGTGTGGATATAAAATAAATATGACTTGCTGTGATGAGCACTGGGTGTTACACTTAATTTATGAATCATTGAACACTGCATCAAGGACTAATTAATTATGCACTCTATAGTGTTTAACGGAACATAAAAAAACCTTAAAAAATAAAATAAATATAACTTAAAAATTGGCTTGAAGTAGTTTTGAAAGATCTTATATATTCAATTGCACATGGGGCCATTCTGATTATAATTATTTATATATAATATGATTATAAATATTTTTAAATTATGAGTTTTATTTTATTTTTTATTATGTTCAGCTAGCCAGTATGTAGTACATCATAAGTTTTTGTTGTAGTGTTCAGGGATTCATTAGTTGTGTTTAACAACCAGTACTCAGTGATGCTAATTATTTTAAAATAAATAAAAACTGATACTATGCTTGATTTATCATTCATCTTTTTCACCCGAACATTAGCCATTTACAGAGTTCCAATCTACCTTCCAAAGACACTGGGTGATAGATATATTTTAAAAATCATGGCAGCTTCCAAAGCTAGTCTAAGTATAAACCTATTCCCATGCAAAGCAAAAAAGAGCAAAATGAAAAAAATCCATTGAAACCAAAAAAAGATTTAAATCTGACTCACATTTGAATGTTTCCCTTCTCATAAACTCATGAAACCTTTTGTTAAATAATTCCCTTGTGGAGTGACTGGAGGAACAGATCTATTGAATGAGGAGAACCAAACAAATATAGAAATATAAACAATGCTTCAAAATTGAAGTTTGAAATTCTGGCTCATTCTATGTATGGAGAGTATCCCAAAGGAGGATCAGCCAGTGCTTCTTCTTCTTTTTTTTTTTTTAAGATTTTTATTTATTTATTTGACAGAGAGAAACAAACACAGCTAGGAAAGGAACACAAGCAGGGGTAGTGAGAGAGGGAGAAGCAGGCTTCCCGCTGAGCAGGGAGCCCGATATGGAGCTCGATCCTGGGTCTCCGGGATCATGACCTGAGCCTAAGGCAGATGCTTAACGACTGAGCCACCTAGGCGCTCTCAGCCAGTGCTTGTGACAAAATAATCTATTTCAAAACTCGTGTATTTCTCTACACTCAACTTGAAGGGCCCCCCTGAAGTTTGCACATATTGTTCTTTTATCCTGAAATATTCTCCCATTATTTGTCTGTTTGGATATCTTATTCAAACAAGAGTTCATTCTTCAAACTGTCACTCACTCTTTTGTAGACAATTCCCTGGTCCCCTAGAAGAGTTGATCACTTCTTCCCTGCACTGCTGTGAAATCTCATGACAGTTTCTCTTGTGGCATATGTCCTGATTTTATTTATTAATTATTTTCATATATATATGAAGTGTATGTGAAATATATATCCTTTATTTTTACAACATTGTACATAGTAACCAGGGTGTGGTCGAAGCCTTACAGAGGTTTCTTAAACTGATCTGTACTGACCTTGAACTTCCATTACTGTATAATTCATTTTCCTCCCATTAACTCTTCCTTACGTTGATCCGGTTCTACTTCCCTATCCCTACCACTCACTGCCCCTATTTCACTCCTTTGAGGCAACATGGAATAAGTCTACTTCTTACCACAAAATGGAAGGCACCCTTTATGGCACCCATTATGGAAGGCACCCTTTATGGCACCTTCAATCTTTCCCCACATGACACTTCTGGGACCATATGTTGCTGCACTATTGACTCAACAAAGAGTTCCATTTACTCTAAGCCAAAGATAATCTGGCATTTATGTTACTATAGTTTCTCATATGCACATGTTAACAACTTGAGTGATGTTGTTGTTGTTGTTGAGAATCTTAAATGATTCTCCAGATAAGACAAAAGCTATCTGGCAACTGGCAAATAGGGATGTCCCTCTGACCATAAGAAATATCCAATTATGGATCATCATGTAAACAAGGCTGATAAATACCACAAAGATAGATAAACAAGATGATTATTAAGACTGAGGGTGAGGATTCTCCAGTACTTCCATATTCCACAAATAAGGAAATATGTCTCATAATAATTGGCATGTTGTTCCTTCCCTGAGCTCCCAGAGTCTCTGACAAGAAGCCTCCAGGAACCAGCTCAAGCTTTGTGGCCAGCATCCATTCTGAATAGATCATGCTACAGCCTTAACAGTTGTTAAATTTTACCAGTTAAATATTTTGATAGCTCATTACGCACCCCTCCTCCCCCACCACAGAGAGTTGAAAGGGGATTTCACTAATGGCCTCCAAGTACACAAATGACTGTTCTAGTGAATCATAGCCAGTTAGTCTCTGAATCCACAAGGAAGGAAACAAAAGGAAATGAGCAAAACTCTAGCAAAAACTCCGTGTGGACTCCAGGGTGTGGGGGAGTGACACTGTATGTTCCCACTCTCCCATTTGGTCAGACTTTGTAGAGCAGATGGAACCCCATGGGTCTTGAGGATAAAATCCCAGGCCTGCCAGAGAATGGCTCTGCATGGTTTTCTCAGGGTCTGGGATCCTCTAGGTTAAACGCCAGAAGAAAAGGAGCATGTGTGGGAGGAACCATTATCTAATATTAGTCTCTTGATGCTTATAAGAACTGAAACAAATGATCGTTTACTGGTATCTTGCACCAAACCCGCCTGGAGAAGAGAAACTATCAGATGTTTCAACTCAACAGCTGCACATCAAAAATAGTAGTCTTTTAGATACTAGGATCTTTGTGACATGCATGCTAGAACCAGGTCCAGTGTGTTGGAGGTTCTGATGTTTCTTCTTCCTGGATTGAAAGGAGACAACACTGCTGTCACAGGTCCAATTCAGTACCTTTGTGCATGTGTGCATGTTTGTGTATGTAGGTGTACACAGGCATAAGAACTTACTCAAAAACAGGCCAAAAATGGTTTTTAAAAAAGTGTGTGCTAAAAGGCTGGTTAATCACCTTCCAAGAAGCTATTCAAAAGAATCTATGAGTGAGCCTTTCTTCCAAACAAATCCATTAGGAAAATTGCAGAAAGAAGAGCAATACCCGTGGACCTGGGCATTTTGTACATGTTATGAGAATTTCTCCCATGTGGTATGGCATGGATTAGATAGAATGTGGTCTTGATTTCTATACAGAGGCTGCTACTGGTCTCATCAGACTGATGTCACATCAGCACTCACCAGGATGGATATATGAGCTGTTCTATAGCCAGCCTCTGTTCTGACTGGTCAGGATCCAAACTACAGATAGATAAATATTTTGAATATTGTTCCCAGTCATTATTGGCTTGTGATTGAGAAATAGCACCACAAACATGAAAAGAAAGGCTGTTGTATCCTCCGCTTTGGAAAACACAGCTGCTTTCTGGAGTGACTGTCTACTTAGTTGACATGATATTCTTTTGTTCACCAGTGGCATTGGTGAAGTGTTCTGCTATGTGTTTTGAATCTAGAAATCCACTGATTTGGGTCTCATCTCTATAATTTGATTGTTTATGTTCGGGTTTCTTAAAAAATCTTACTTAATAATCAATACTTATAATAACTTACATCAAATTAACATCAATACTCCCCAAATTAACACTAATAAGTTCATTATTGTTATTAAGATTCCATTATGAAAATTCTTCAATAAAAAATAGCTTGAAATTCTTTAAGTCCTTTCTATCCCAACTGAAATAATTTTTTATGTGATTCTTAATAAATGAGGTTTCTTTTAATCCCAGTTGTGAGTACCAGAGCATAAAAATAATAATTGCCTTAGATAAATGAGAAGATCAGAGGGTAAGAAGTCCAGACCGGTATAGTGGTTATAGTCTCCAAAATATGCAAGGACCCAGGCTCCTTTCAGCTATGTACTTTACCATCACTAAAGAAGAGCTTTGTTCCTCAGGGTCCAGAATGTCCATCAGAGCTCCAGCCATCACATTTTATTTCTAAGTATCAGAGTGGAGAAAGAGGAAAAAGAACACAACAAAGAATGCATTCCAACTGTCATTCAAGTAAGGTTCCAGAGTCAGCTACACAAAATAGTTAGTGGGTAGTAGAGTCTGGTAGGCCTTGACTACATACTTATGGCTTGGACTTTGTAGGGAATGAAATGAAGATGAGCAACATTTGGCCTACATCTAACTGCAAGGGATGCTGGGAAATGTAATGTTGTTATTTTGTTTTCTTTTTTAAACAAGGGTCCAACTAAAAATCAAGACTTCTATTACTGTAGGAGAACAGGGGAAGTGCATATTAGGGGACAATTATTCTTTTCTTTTTTTCCAGCAAAAACCATTCCTTTAGAGCAGAACAGATTGTACCCTATTCCTTTCCTCACTGAATATTCACTTTCTATTCTTATCTCATTCAAAGATCTATTAACTTCTGAATTGAGCCATCTAGAATGAGGGCATTAAAAAATTGAATCCCTTGGGGCACCTGGGTTTCAGTCAGGCTCTTGGTTTTGGCTCAGGTCATGATCCCATGGGTCATGGGATTGAGCTCTGTATCAGGTTCCTTGCTCAGCTGGGAGTCTGCTTTAAGATCTTCTCCCTCTGCCCTTCTCCCCCATTCTTTCTCTCTCTCTAAAATAAATAAATAAATCTTTAAAAATAAACACCCAAAATAATAGTAATAATAATTTTGATTCCCCTAAGCAGTTTTATAAGTTTGTTCATTCCTTTAATAAGTATTGATGGCACACCTATCTTGGGATAGGAAGTCTGTTAGGCGTTAGGGATAGAGAGGTGAACAAAACATGGCTGCTGATTTCATAGACCTTATGGTCATATGAAGAAGACCAGTGCAGAACAAGAACTATAATGGAATGTCTGCTATGGAAAGCATAGGGCAGGAAGACCAAATTAAGTGCTGACATGGGGAGGGCCTTTAAGCTGATACATGGGTGAGTAGGAGATTTTGATAAAGCATTCCAGGGGAAGAAAACACATTTCCCAAGTCCTGGGAGTTAGAGAGAATGCAGAATTGTTGAGGAACTCAATGATTTTCAATATCTCTAGAATATTGATTTCAGAGGGGAGAGTATTGAAAGAGAAGGCTGTTGAGATGCTTGGAGGCGTCTCAGCCATGTGAGGCTTCATACTTTTCCTATGGGCAATGAGAAGCCATTGACAAGAAGGCTCATTGAGATTGCTACATAATAGCCATCCCTAGCATCTATTGAATGTTGAATATGTGCTTGACATTGTGATGAGTGTATTCCATGCATCATCTTATTAAATATCCACAACAAACACTAATGGGCAGATAACATACCATTTTTCCTTTTCCATACATGAGAAAAATGAAGCACTTAAACTCGTTCAAGGTCACTCAGTTGACAAGAAGTTGAGCCAAGATCAACCAGAAAGAGTCTAATGCCATACCCGTTCCACAGTCTGGACTCCACTGAGACTGGATTAGATGGGGTCAAGGCTGGAGGTAAAGAATCAGAGTTGACTATGTGTATAAACACATTTTTTAAAAACTATAACCTTCATTGCTACTGCAAATCATTTAGAAGGTCCTGGCTCTGAACCTACTCTTTAGTAAAGGTTGCTCTCTATACTCTATCAGTCAAATAGCCCTCCTATCAGCCTCTACCCCCCTGAGTTGTCTGACTGTGGGTCACAGGTCTCTGACTGAGTGCTCTCAGCACCAGCTCCTCCTCTGTTACACTGAGTGTGCATGATCCCCAAGAATCTATAAAAGAAGAAGGGGAACTGGGTATGTGAAGAGGCAGGAGTCCAAACACTGGTACTTCTGTAAAATCCCTCTTGCTTTAGATTTGTGTGTGTGTGTGTGTGTGTGTGTGTGTGTGTGTGTGTGTGTGTCCGCTTGCTTCCTTTGGCATAATTAATGTTACTAACTGCCATGGTCAAATATGAGTGGCATCCTGGGTCAGATAGATCCTTGGAGCAACATGTATATCCTGGTCTTCTTTGCTACATTGGAAACTGCAACAGCCCCAGTCCTTGGCGCACAGTTTGAGCCCAACCTCCAGGGGCTCCCACCCCTCTCTGTGCACACAGGCAACCTCATCTCTGTTGGCTACTGTGCAGATAGTTTAGCCAGCATAAGGCAGCATTTGGTCCAGATGCCAGATACTGTTGTTACTATTTTTGACAGCGGCGGTAACTTACCCCCAAACCTTGGAACTGGAGGGCCAGGAAGGCCCATGTTCTCATCCACATCTGGTGCTGCTGCTAAAACCAGCTCTGTTTTGTCTGCATTGACAGCATACTGAAAATATCCAAGCCTCTGCAAAACAGAAAATCTGACAAGTAAAAATACCTCAGTAATGGACAGGGAGTTGAGGTAATGGGTTTATTCATTGTAAAAGCAGCTGGTCTTCCTTGTTAATGTTTGTTTGGTTTAAAATGAGGGAAGATCCCACTTACAGAGGGAATGGATGGGATGCACTGTAATTTCTTCTCTTCTAGCTCTCTCACTTCTAATGGAGGCAAATAGCCCATGATTCTGCCAAAAGCCCTAATCTCCTTTGTCTGGATAGTTTATTAGGTGAAATTGAAAATTTGGAGATATAACCTTTTCTTTATCACATGTTTCTCTTTGTGGGTGAATCATCATTCCACCTTCACAACATAAATTCTATGATGGAAAAAAAAGAAGTTGAGTTTATTCTGATGAAATACTGTATTATGCTCAATCCTGTCTCCTTTCCAGACGGATTCAGAATATATTTTAAATTTGTTTGACATTCATCAAACCATAAAACAGTCTCAGTGAGACTGTCCTATTGACACTTATCTATACTGTAGCTCGAAACAAGAATTAGTCACGTAGTGAGGAGGAGAAAAGAGAGTATTAATTTGGTCTGTACCACAAAATTGGTGGGAAATGAGACATTTGGTGACTTTTGTCTTTGCAGGTTTTTGTACATGCCACAAAATACGAATCTGTTATTGTGAAAATGCACAGTGTGCTTTGTCCTCTAAAGAAGGAATCAGATTTACTGGACCATCCAGGCCAGCTTGGTTAGAATATTGTTGCTGGTGTTTGCGATTGGCAACGGGTATTCTGAGAAAGAAGGTGAAGGGTGAGAGAGTAAACACAGAAAGAGAAAAACCCTCCAAAGGCCCCAAAAAGCAGAAAAGGTGGATCCCACAGGACTAATCTTCATGACCTGAGACGGCCTGTCCAAATACAGCACAATTTCATTTTTGATCTACATTTTCCATATTTCCTGGAACTGTGGGCTGTTTACAAAGTCAGGAGAATTTTTGCTTTGACATGAAGTAATCTTGTCCTTTGGGAGCCCCCAAAAGTTAGCCAAGGTTTAATAGAGTTCCAGAAACCACGTTTTTAGTCCACTGTGGGTTTGTTTGCTTTACTGTTGTGGGTGCTTATGTTGGAGGAACTAAACAACACTGTTAGCACTTTCAAAACTCTATAATATGGGAATCTTTTCTCCCCCTTCTAAAATCAGTTGTGCTGTGAAAATTATGAAACTACTTCAAAATATTCTTCACTGTCATCAAAATCAGCTTGACTCAAAATATTATGGCATTTAAAATTAATTGTACATCAGCAATTTATTTCAAAATTATCTGGGCTGAAGAAAACCAGTAAGAACCAAAACAACAACAAAAAGAAATCTGAAACAATTCCACAAAGCAGACTGTTTTCATTAAATATAGCATTTGTATTCAAAGCATTTAGGCTGATGTAGTGCAACAGTTTCTAATGAGCCCCATTACAGTGAAGACTGCATGAACTGAGGACCTTTATTCCTGAGTTCTATGCCAGCATCTCAATACCCTGCACAAGGGTCCGGAGTCTTCCAGAAGGTTCTAGTTCTTTGATGGAGGTACTTCCTGTTCTGACGCTTCATGTTACAAGTGAATGTAGACCAGCCCCACCAAGTTCTAATGTTTTTCTCATCGTTTCTCTGGGATAAAAGCTTGTAATGGATCTTCTCACTTGTCAATATGCCAGACCAGTTAGCCAAACGAAAGCTGTCAGGGGAAGAGGGAACCTAGGGGTACTTCACAGACATTCTCCCAGATCCCAGAGACACTTGCTGACCAGAGATGTCAAGCAGCAAACCCTAGTTCCCGACAGGAATGCTCTGATTGGTGAAGCAGGTGGGAGGCTGATATGTCCCTTAGGGAATAGCTCTGGGTTTCCAGGAGGTGTATGTGCTGAACAGAGGACAGGGACAGGGGTGGGAAGGGACTGGAGATGCGTGAGCAAGCATCAGAGTGTCCTCGCAGATCTCGCTCTGTGCCCATGAGGACACGTGCCAGCTGCCGTGCTCCTCGCTGGGCAGAAGGCGACCCACAGGCACGTCCCCCAGACCCAGAGGCTCAGGCAGACAGGAAGACAGACACAGAATAATGAATCCCAATACAGAGCTCCAGGGAACTCTGAGAGCCCACCGTGGGGACTGATGGTCCTGTCCTCTCAGGCTTTAAAATTCCAGTTTACACAGTTGACTCTGTATTTCAGAAGATGTTCTTTTCCTTGGGGTTCTTTGTTCACTTTTCTTGTTTTCAGTTACAGAACCACACAATGGCATGAATTATTTCACTCAAAGAAGGAAGAGAAAGTATTTTCACAATTTTAAGCACACTGTGGTATGGGTATCAACACATATAGCAGAGGGACAGTGGCGTCCCTTGTGAACAGTTTTGTCTCC